>JAQZBX010059059.1:0-17625 GCA_029593785.1 Cabassous unicinctus | reverse complement strand
ATAAAGTAGTAACAGACAGAAGGCAGCTTAACAAATTGGAAGCATTACTTAAAAAAATCCTGTCCAGGCACATTTATCTTATCTAATCCTAAAAACAAACTGAATTGTTTTTCCAGTGTTCTGAAAGATGAATAAATGAGTACAAGTTGGTTAAATGACATGACCAAGGTCTCCATGTTAATGAATAAATTGAAAAAAAGAAGCTTAATCATATTCATATCTCATAAAACTAAATCCCATATTCTTTTTTATCTTTAACATTGATACAGTACCTTCTTTGCCTTTACTACAAAATATTACAATATTGCAGTTAACTATAGTCTATAAGTTTCATGAGTTGTATTTTCCCATGAATCACCATATTCTTAACCCCTAGTAATAGAGAAACATTCTTATATTTGTCTTATTAACCACAATCCTCAGTCCATATATTCTTGCTGCTTCTTTGTGGTGGTTAAAGTTACAGAGAATGATGATGAGTTGGGGTGGCAAAGGTTTCCATGGTCAGGAGTTGAATTTTATAAAGATTGAGGGGAGTGATCAAAAGTCGAGTAGGTGTCAGCAGTGAGGAGGGGAAGAGAGAGGGTCAAGAACCTCTTAAGATGTGCAACGTGTGAAAGATGGTTTGGAAGTGACACTGGGGACCCAAATACCCCTACCTTAAGTATGTGGAGCTGCTTCTAGAGGGCTGAGAGGGCAGGGGCAAGGGGGCATCCTCCAGAGAGAGCCAGGTTTTAATGAAGGCATGAGAAGTGGAAGAGAATACAAGAGAGTTTGCTGATTTCAGACTGGGAGTCCAACAACCCAACTGAAGGACATGTGAGGGAAGAAAATAGATCAGAATTGGCTTATAAGGAGCAGTATGGAGATGAGAGCTTGGGATAATGGGGTGAGAGGCATGATGGGATTGGCCCTGGTATTCTCTCAGGGGAGTCTGAGAAGCCTGCTCCAGTGGGGGGCTCTCCCTCCGCGGTATGGCTGCTCCCGGGGAGTGTGGTTCGGTGTGCTGCTTTTACTCATTTTTGGGTCCCCAGAACCTAATATGTTGCATTCTTCTGAGTCAACAGTTCTCTATGCTTCTGGCCCCCTAAAAGGCACAGCTGCCTGTACCAGTAGAACTAAAACCAGAAACACTAAGTAATTTCTGTTTCCAGAGGAGGATTCACAAAAGGAGTCCTGAATTTAGTGTTGAAATTCACTAAGGAGCTCTATCTCTGTTTTAGCTCTATAAATATGAGTTGTTTTCTTTTGGGCTTAGCCTTTATCAAAAACTTCACCGGAAAATATTTTTACTGCTTAAACATGGCTTTCCACTGGGATTACAGTCTATGCAAACATCAGTTCTGAGTGAGTCAGGGGTTGTTTGTCTTGGTGTACTGTATAAAGGACCGTGTGTTTACTTTAGGAACGTTTATCTGCATTTAAAGTGATATGCTCTGGGAACATTTGTTACTAGGTGTGCCCTTGGCGCCTACAAACAGCAAGATTTTATGCATTTTGTGAAATTAGTTTTCTTCTGTTGTTAGCAGCAAATGTGTAAGAGCAAAGTAATTACAATTTCGAAAACTACCCAGATCATAAATTATCTAAATCAATATAGTACTCATAATTTCTTGGATGTTCGTGAAGATTTTCAAATTTACTAACAAGTCAGGGATGGGTTTAGACAATTAGAATTTATTTGGCCCAGTGCCCCAGGTCACAGATAATGCAAAGACACATCCTGTTCCTGGATTTTTTTCACCACATGGTCCCTTGTTTTTATTGACTATCTGCTGTTCTTACCCAAATTGAGATAATACATTTATGATATCTGCATCTAACCTTTGCTTTAAAAAAACCCACAAAACTATTGTAAATAGAAATTAGAGAACCATCATTCAAGAATGGTGGTTCTTATTCCAGATTATATTCAGTTCTGCCCTTGAATTTTCCAACATTTACACCATGCAACTGGTTTTTGGTTCACAACATTTCAAAGAAATAGAAATTTTCATTGAAGTAAGCGTGTTGCTAGCTCATGTGTTCAGGTCAAGTCAGTCAATGCTCAAGCCCTGGACAGTTAGCCAGAGATTGGTAATCTGCTCTGAAAGGCTCCAACTTGCTAGTATTCATTCAACAGGTATTCAGTAAGTGCCTTCTATGTGCCAGAACTATAGAAATGTTGAGGCTACACCAGGGAATAAAGCTCAAAATTGCCTGTCATCAAGTTTATATTCTAGCCTGAAATGTTTAACCAAATATCCTGCTTCTTATTTCCTTGCCTTCTCATGGTGTCCTGGTGCTTCCAGTGGTCTTTGCCAGTGACGAGTCTGAACCAAGGGGCAAGAAATTCACTTTATTTCCATTGAGAGCCCTTGCTGATCAAAGGGATCCCTAACTAGCCAGAGCCTGGCAGAGAGTTGTTGATTGGGTGGGTAGAGTGGCTGAGATATAACAAAGATGTAATCATCTGAAACAATGCCCTCCTTTCTGACATGACTTGTCTCACTTTTGACATCATCCATTAGTGCCATTACTCTCTGCCACATCCTGGCCCCTTGATGACCTACCTCAGTTTCCCAGTTCCATCATTATGCTTTATCCAGACACATCATTCCTTAATTCAGCAACTCTTGTTCAGTATGTGTGGGTTGTTTAAAAAAGGAGTATCTACACATTTCCTGCCTTCTAAGAACTTTGAGTTTTATCGAGGATTTAAGACATTGAGATATGATCATAAAGAAATGTGTCTGAGCTAGAAAAATGTTTTGAGCAATGATAACATTGTGTGTGTGTGTGTGAGAGAGAGAGAGAGAGAGAGAGAGAGAGAGAGAGAGAGAGAGACAGAGAGACAGAGAGAGACAGAGACAGAGACAGAGAGAAATGTTGATACATAAAACAAAGGCTGGTAGAAGTCCAGGCATAATCAGGTGGTTTGAAGACTATGGTAAAGTTAACATCAAGGTGGGCTCTAATAATAGGGGAGGACTTTGGTGATGCTCTGAGACTTAAGTTGGGCTGGGCTTTGAATGGAAAAAAACTCCTGAGCCTGCACTTCAGTGTATACTATCTGCTAAGAAATAAGCAAAAGAATTTGTTCTAGGCCAACAATATCCTGGCCAGAGTGAGTGCACAAGGACTCTGGTGGGGCAAATCCTTTACTTAGTTTACCCAGAATTTCCACAGAGAAAAGCCCCACTGAAGATGAGCTCACAACCCAAGTTTAGGAACAGTGTGTTAAATTCAGTATTTCTTGTTGTCTTGGAATTGTTGAAAGAAGCCCCAAAGGCTGAGAACAACGTGTGTCAGACCATCTATGAAGGGCAAACTTAGAGATTATGAAACCGATTTTTGCTCTTTAACTGTTGGCCACCAGACTATGTAAGGGGAGGCTTAAATATTGGCAAGAAGGAATTCTAGAGTGAGGATTTCTGTGAAGAGAGAGTGTTGAGCCGTTCCAGAGGGCTGCTTGAGTGTCTTTATGACATGGCAGCTGGCTTCTCCACGACAGCGTAAAGCAGGAGCCATAGCGTCCTTTATGTCCTGGCCTCGGAAGCCATACACCATCACTTCTACAATCCTATTGGTTACGTAGGTCAGCCCTACTCCTATGGGAGGGAACTACACAAAAGGCAAGAGTCATAGGGGCCCATCTTGGAAGTTGACTGCCAGAGGGGCAGATTGTGAAGTGCCTTCGATGTATAGTTCAGGAGTTTGGATTTTATAGGATCATCATGAGGAAGCCAGTGGAGTTATTTTAAATAACATTTATGAAAGTAACATGCACATTGTAGAAATTTGGAAAGTATACAAAAGTGCAAAGACAAAAATGTACCCATAAATTTATCACCTAGAGAGGATCACTGTTACCATTTTAGTTTATATCCTTCCAGTTTTATTTTGCTTACCAGGTTTTAGTACTTTTTTTTTTTTTTTTTAACTTTTTACTATAATGTAGGCAATTTTTACACAATTAAACAAATCAACAGAGAATTTTAAGTAGGTTAAATTGGGGTTTTGAGAAACTGGTGTCAGAGACCAATTAGGACAATTAGAAGCCTATGAGAGATAATGAGCTATTGGACAAGGTGATGGTCAGTAGAGTAAAAGGTAAAAGATTTTGGAGAAATTTCTGAGCTGGAATTTAGAAAATTATATCACTAATTAGATGTTCAGAGTTAGGGAGAGAGAGATATTTAGGATAATACCAAAATTCCTGGAGCACTGAACCGATTTGTAGTTGGTGGTTTGGGTGTGGGTGGAGCAATTAAGGTTCTGTGTTTGGAATGTGGTGTTGGAGGTGCCTGCTGGGCATTCTGGATGTGTCCCATAGTCAGAGGAGAAGTCAGTGGGGAGCAAGAAATTGAAGATACAGGAGAAAGGGATGGAAGCCTTAGCGGTGGACCACGGCACGTGGTAAAGGACATGGGGTCAGCGTTGCAGCATTGGTGGGGACCTACCATACTCCAGGCACTGAGTACACATGATCTTTTACTCCTCACAGCAACCCAGTGGGAAGGTGCTCTTAGCCTCATGTAATAGGTGTGGGATGTTAGGCTTGCTAAGGTCACGCGGTAGTAAGTACTAGACTGAGGATCCAAATCCAGTGCCTCTGGGAAAGTGTCATAAAGAATCTGGCTCCATCTTTGATGTTTGACTGCTGACGGCTCCCTCTTTCCTCTTGTGCCCACTTCCGGGCAAGCTGTTGAGAAAGCCTGGATTCCTTCCTTTGCATGCTGAGAAGTTCAAACCATGCAAGTCCTGGCCCCATGCAAGGGAGCCCTTACCCCAGCTCACCCCCAATCATGATAAAAGCCAAACCAATCTCCTTTCCCTGTTCTCTCAAGTCAGTTTTGGACCTGCTTGGAAAGCAAATTTCACTATGTGGGTAAGAGACTTTTTCACACCCTCTTGGTGTGTGTGTGGCATCTTCAGTCTCCACATTAGAACCAAATTCTGGGTAGGGGGTCGATCCTCCTCTGGGGGGCAGTGACCACAAGAATTGGTGCTGTGTGTACCATGTCAAGGTGATGGCCATCACCACCGGGTTCTCTTCCTCTTGCTGCAACAGAGGGGAGTGACATTTCTTTCTCTGAGGCAGAAGTTAAGGAAGGAAGGATGGTAGATTACACACGTTTGAGGGGGTAGCGAAGCAGGAAACAAGGCTGTTGGAGGGAGAGAGGGGAATGGTGATTTGTTGGGCTTTAGCAGGGTGGTGAGGCATGTACATATTTGCTGTGGAGAGGACAAAAGAGAATTGATGCAGGAGAAATAACATGATGGTCCTCATTTGCATGGATGTGTAATTTTTATGTAGCAGTAAATTGCAGCTTGGGAGAATAATCTGAGTACAATTTTAGGATACTCATAGAGCCCCTGAAATCCATCTGGTAGTTGGATTTCAACTATCAACTACCCCTCTGACTGAGAGGTCTCAGTGAAGATGAAGAACAGGCTTAGCTGGGGGAAGACAATGCAGAAAATAGGTGATTATAAGTAAAGAATGGGGACTATAAATTTAAGATTTTGTAGATGAGCAGACACTTCTAGCTGTGGTCTTGGGAGTAGCTGTGGTCTTGGGAGTAGCTGGCTGAAGTGAAGTGGACAGGAAGGTCTACTGGAGAGGAAGAGCCCAGATGTCCAGGACCCAGAGGTCAGGGAGTCAGCTGACCAGCTACAAGAATGTTGAAGTTACCAAAGGGAGTGGCAAGAATTGGGATGAAGAAAAACGTGTGGCTTTGAGACCTTAATCTTCTATGCCAGACAGCAGGCAATGCTGGGGTGAGGGTGGGCACCACTGAATGTCCCAGGCCTCAAGAGAAAAGGAAGGGCTTGTGGATGAGGGCAAAAAGCTGAATGGACATCAGGCAGCTTGGCACCAAGAGAATGTCAACCCTTCAGAATCCTTCTCTTGGGATTTTCTCTGAGAAAATCCAGGTTTCAGTTAAAGGAAGGGAATTGAAGAGACATTGTGTAATGAAGGTAAGGGAAGAGCTGAGTTTTTTTTATAAGGGATTGAGGGCTTCATAGAGTTAGGCAGAAAGGATTAGACATGGTGTCAGTAAGGTGGGGAGGGAGAATCCAAACATTGGCTCTCAAAGCAGGGACCTCAAACTTGAAGGCCACAGGGAAAAGTCAGCAGTGAGCGAGGCCCACTGGATGGATGTGATCAATCTCAAGGAGCAGCCTGCTCAGATCAACTGAATGTTGTCACAAGAGAATGGACCCAGTGGTGCCAGATTGTCCTATTTTCCAAAAGAAGTAGTAAACCCAGGTTTTAATGTGATATCTCCTGAGTTTTTTTTAAATGTTGGCAGCTAACTTACAAACGTTAATGTCCTGTAGAGACTACAAACCCATAGGCAGGCTGGATTTATACCATGGATGGTCAAGGGTGATGTGGCTAGGGGAGGCAGGGTACAGGAGGCAGGCAGGTGGGACAAACATGTAATGCACAGCCTAGGGCATGATATCTCTCTCTCTGGTTGCTTGATAAACTGTTAGACTGCAGAGGTGAACCCTTGGACAGTGAGTCATTTGATGACTTCTTCTGAGCAACCTGCTGGAAATTGAGTAGCCTCTCTGCTAGAGAAGATCATGGCTCCTGCCTTCAAAGAGCTTACTGTGAAGTTGAGTGCACAAAACTGTTGTACCAGAGATGGGAAGTTTATTGGGCATTAGGCTAAGCCATCTGTGTAGCCAGAGCCCTAAAGGTTTACTAGGATTTAGGTATACAACAGAGGTGGAGTCAGTATTCCAGAAACAGGAAACAGGCAAGGGGCAAGATGGTGTGTGCAGGAAGAGTGAAGAGCCCACTTTGATTGCAGGATGTCAAGAGATAATGGGAAAGTCTCCTGTGCTGTGTGTTCTTTTTCTGTCCCTCCAGATCCACTCTCTGCTCTGTGCCCTGGGACACTGACCTCTGTGGCATCCAGTTGGGTTCGGCCAGTGGGAGGACTGGCAAGAGGTGAGGGGGTGGGAGGAGGCCCAGGTCAGGATATTTATTCCCCAGGAGCCCTCATTTCTGGGCTGCAGGTTGGCCTCGACTCTGCTCTTCAGCCCGAGGCCACAGCTCCTTTTGGCCCTGGGCAGCCTGCTTTTTCAGCTTCAGGTCTCTTGCCCCTTCAGGCCTAAAGGTGGTAGCAGCTCCCTGCTCTTACCAGCTCTAAGGCACTCTGTCCTTTGTTGGTTTAGTTTAACCCTGCCCTCTTCTTTGTAAATAGTCCCTCCATTCAAATCACCTCACCCCATTTGTGCGTGCCATTTCCTGCTGAAACACTGGGAAAAAAAAAAAGTTTGTCCATGTTCTTTGTCACTGAGGTGCATTTTATTAGGCTTAATGTGTAGCATTGTAACAACAACCAAAATCTCTGGATCCCAAACAGAGGGCTTTCCAATTGGTTGTTTCTGCCATCCCCCAAAATAATAGAGGAATCCCTCGTACAATTCCGCTCCATTGGCCTGTTCCTTTCCTCTTGACTTCCCTGGCAGTGTGCTTCCCTTAGCATGCACAAACGAACTCGATAAGAAGCTAAAAGAATATGAAGGTGTGAAGTGTAATCGTGGAAAAATCGGCATGAGTGAATACAACAATCAGACGGTTGATTGTGTCTCTGGTTTTACATCTGATTCACCTTTATTACATCCACCAGATGAAAACCAGAGCTATTTTCTTCACTGGTTTAATCCCCAAGGAATCAAGGCCTTGCTCCAAAATTTACCCCTGCTTCCAAACCAAAGCCGTGGTTTCTGCAGCCCTCTGAGCTGACAGATTCCTACGCCCAAGAATTTCTTCCCTGGTCACAGAGCTCTTGATTTAGTATTCTCTTCCCTTGGCACCCATACAGCTCTGCGAGCCCCCTTGGTTTCCTCTGTATGTCCTTCTTTTGCCTTTATTTATTTACTTTTTTTTTTTCTTTATGAATTCTATTTCTCCAAAGTTCCAGATTTTCTCTACAAATTGCAATTTCTTTTCTCCTCCTTTTCTTTCTTTTTTTAAAATTTTCTTTTAAAAAAATTTTTATTCCCCCTCCCCAACTCCCCAAGAAGGCTCCCTCATCTGTCTGCTCATTGTCTGCTCATTTCCTCAGGAGGCACCAGGAACTGAACCCGGGACCTCTCATGTGGGAGGGAGCCGCCCAGTTGCTTGAGCCACATCTGCTCCTCTCCTCCTTTTCTTGCAGCTTTTAAAAATGCTTTTTTATCCTTTCATTTTCTACTGAGTCGTGGTCAGGACCTTCTTCCTCCAAATTAGTGCAACTGTCCCCAGCAAGGCTGGGAGTTATGCCAGCATTTCTAAGCCTCATTGCTCTCTTCGTTTTAACAGTGGAAAATAAATATGCAGATATGGAGCCCAAATTGCATTTCCATTTCTTTTACTTGAGTCAGGTTAGTTCCTTTGGAATGATACAAGAAAACCAGGTGTGGTGAAAGGGAATTGTGCTGCCTTTTAGGTATAATGTGACTTCCACAAAGTCAATTATTTTCTCTGGGTCTCAGTTTCCTCATCTGTAAAGTGGAGAGAAATAGAGAAGTGTTTTTTTTTTTAGCAATGCACCCTGCTGTCAAATAAAATACCTTAAGTGTAAAACAGGTCCATATATTGTTTAGTTCCCATTGAAAACATTTACATATTATAATGTCAGTCAATGATAATGATGAATTCTGTTTTAATAAATGGACAGATTTAAGCTGGGAGAGGTGGTGGTAGAAAATGGGTGATTGATGGGGGCTCATATGAGCCTCATTATCTGGAGAATTGTCATCTAGAATTTACAGAACCCTTCTGACATACCCTGCAGAGCACAGCTTTCTAACCACCAGGGAGGATGATTTCTGAGACCTTGCTTCTCAGCATGTGATCTGCGGCTAGCAGCATCACGTCCTCTGGGAGCTGTTAGAAATTCAGAATCTTGGGTCCTATCCCAGAATCTGCATTTTTAATAAGATCCTCAAGTGATTTGTTTGCATATTAAAGTTTGAGAAACACTGATTTAGAACACTTATTTCTCAAATTTGGCTGCACATTGGAATCACACAGTGATTAGAGTTTGAGAAGCATTGTTCTGAGTTTCTTTCCAGCTCTGAAATGTGACACTTTTTAATATCTAGCATGATGAATTGGCAGTAGAATAATATTTTTATTATAAATACAACTAGTTTGATCCTTTAGTCCTAGCTCTTTTTCCTTAGAGGTTAAGTGAGCTGGGTAATAATGGAATTCAGTGTTTTAGAGATGTGTGAGACACTTAATCTTTAGAAATGACTACCTTTAGTGCACTCTCTAGAAAATACCTAGCGCATAAAAAAGTGACATCTTGATAACTTTATAGAATATATCAAAGAGAACATCCTCAATATAGAAGAGTTTCCGTCAAGGAGAGAGAGTAATTCTTGCGTGACCACATCTTAGATTTTTCACTTTTATTTGTACTCTTATCAACTATGTGAAAGTAGCTATTATAACTCAAAGTCCTTTGTTTCAACAAATCTACTTCCCTTAAAAGTAATTCCTCTCTGCTTTTGGTCTGGAATGTGGTGATGAGCTGGGATTCATAAATTTCATTGTGCCTGTGACAGCTGGTCTCTTCTAATGGGGGCTGTCATATCAGTCAGAGGAACATCTGTAATTATCAGTCCTTTTTTGCAGTCAGACATTCTGACTGATATGAGGAAAGTTCTTAGTCTTTCTTGGTTCTTTATATTTGCTACTGTAAATTATATTTCAATACATATGCAGCCTATGAATTTGGTAACATTTAAAGGCTGCCTCCTCAATTCTTTCCACTTGCAGAAATGGTGTGTATATAAAAGCTGAACAGGAAGTATGTTGACTGATGAAAATTACTCTTTTTACCTAAGCCAGAAAGCTATTCCCAGTAGAATTACTCTTGGCAAGAAAAATGAACTTTTCTCTAGGGATGTCACTAACGTGGTTGATACATGCAGTTGGACGTCTTCTGAGGCAGCACATAAGTTTCCACTTGAATAAAAGGACCCAAGGTCTACCCATCAGGTTCAAGGCTAGCTGACAGCAGATTTTTCAATCTTACATATAAAATAAGTGAATGAAATATTATCATCTACTGACAGAATGGAAGCTTCCACATTTGATAGAACGAAAAATGCAGCAATTGGCTTTTCATTGTAAGAAAACTTTGTCTTGGTGTTTGTGACATAAGATATGCCTTTATTATGTTCTTCCAGACAGTGTCATCCACCACGGAGGGAGCCAGTTACCACCTACCTGGTTGTTGTGATTATAAACTGGCCGTGATCTTGAATAAACCAAGGCCAGAAGGTTTAAAAAAATAAGTGAAATGAGTCCTTAAAAAAACATTACAAATGAAAAAAAAAGGAATTCAGTGATAATGCTTTGGTGATACTATGGAATGTTTGTCAGTATGAATTTGGGAAGATGTCTAGTCCTGTCACTGGTCTTTCTACTGCTCATCCAATAACATTTATATCCAGCTACTAATGTTTTTAATTTTCTATGTTTTTCCTTTTTAAAATTGTACCCGGTACCCAGACACTGGAGGTTTCCTTTTGTTGGGCGGATGAGATCCACAGACCTGTTGCTCTCTAAGGGGCTGTATTTATATTTACCAAAAAGCATTAGCGTAAGATCTGAGGGACTCTGTGGTTTCCTCTGCTCCCTGTGGGCCGAATGGAGAGCTCCTTGTCTCTGTGAAGCCTGCCCAGGAAGGCTTGAGGCACTTTGAGGGTTGAAACAGCTGCAGTTGTTTGTCCAACAAAGGAAAGTGTAACCAAAACATAAGGGAAGAGGTATTTTTCAAGATGGGGTTGATTCTGGCTAAGAGTGACTACTCATCTTCAGTTTAAACTTCTGTGAATTCCTCCTGAAGGGCAGACTCTTGAATAATAAAAAACCCTGATCTAAGCCATCTGTCTTAAAACCCTTCCACTTGCACGAACAGACGAAGTTATGCCCTATTAGGAACGTTGGAACCGTACCCGAAGCCGGCTTCGTGGGTAGTTATCAATCTGAAGGATTTAGGATTTCCCATGACATACTGTTTTTGGAGATATTGTCTAAAAGGCGCACACTATATAAAATATTAGCAATACCCGTCATTCACTGAGTACTTATTATGTGCCAGATATGGCATAAAGTGCTTTGCAATATTCTCTCCTTTTATCTGTTGTCCAGTCCTGGTCTCAGACTGAAATAGCATGCCATCAGTTACATAGCCTTTTTTTCTCTCTTTATCCACACGTTTTCCTTCTGGAAAAGTCCATTGTTTCTTGAAGTCAGGGGCTATGTATAGGGCACTGTCCTTGGGATGCCAGGGTGGGTAACACAGACATGTTTGTTTCCTCAAAGAGCTTGCAGTGCCCCACAGTGCTTGGCTCCTCGTATGGCTCAATGCCGCTGAATTGAAGAAAATTTATCTACACATGGGACACACATTTACCCAGATAACACAGCCTGAGGGCGAGCTAATGGAAACAGTTATATTCGTGGTGTATCTGAATCACAGTCCTCTCTAGCAAAATCACTTCCTTCCCATTTCATGGTCCATGAGGGGAATCTAATATGGGTTTTGGAGAGACCATTCGAGTCTTCTGCATTTTTGGTTTCATTGTCACTCTGTTACGACATCTCATCCTACTCCCTATGATTGCCGTTGACCCCCTTGCGTGCCTTTTTCTGTCACTGATTTTGGGGTTGTTTTGCTGTTGTCTTCTCCAGTCATTGCCACCAAGATGTGGAGAACAAGTCCCCGCCCGTAGGTGTGAGGACCATTTTTACTGAGGCTGTGCACATCAGTTCCGTGCCAGTCCCTGGGTTGTCACTCTGTATTTGACTTGCTGCTGCTGAATTCCTGCCCTGCTGCTCACTAGTGGGAATTTTATATATGTAACCCTGTTCCATATTAAAAATGGAACCTTTCCCTGTGTGGCACCCCTAGTTTTTCTCCCCTCAGAGTGAGTTCCTTGTCCATCTGTAAGACGAGCCATAAGAGGTAGCCATTACTCCTCATTATTTACCTTGGCTCCGAAGACCAGGTGTCAGCCCCAACATGTTTACATTCCTACTCTCTCCTGAGCTCACTGGGCTCCCGGGGCCGAGACCTGCCTGCCATTACATTCGATACGTAGCTTAGGCCTTTGCTCTGTGACGTTCTCTACATATATATACGTGTATCTGTCCTGTGCAAATCGGGATATATTCTCTCTTCCATGTACTGGAATCTGGTTTCTGCTCTTAGCTTTCCACGGCTGCTCTTGCTAAGGCAGTCATAATCAATATTCAGGAATGCACACCCCAATCAGTAACTGCCCCCCACCCAGCAGGGAGACAGACACGCTGTTGAGCATCACTGTGCTAAGATTTATAATTTCCAAATACAATGGGCACGTTTCAGTCCTTGTTTGACTCGACCCATTAGTGGCATTTGACACTTCTGTCCACTTCCTTCCTGAACCTGGTCCTCTCTTGACTTTTGAGACACTACTTTCTCCTGGTTGTCTTCCAGCCATTCTGACACTCCCTGCCAGTCTCCATCTTCCTTTGCCCGTTCCTTAAATGTTAGTGTTCCTTAGGGTTCCATCTTGGCGCTTTCCTTTTCTTAGGCTACACGTTCTATTTGATTCATCTTTTTGGTTAATCTCATTACTCCTAGGGCTTGAAACTGCCACTTTTATACCTGTGGTTGATTGAATCATGCCCCGCACAAAGACATGTTCAAGTCCTAATCTCCAGTCCTGCTGGTGTGAACTCATTTGTAAATAGGGTCTTTGAAGAGCCTCTTAGGATGTGAACTCATTTGTAAATAGGGTCTTTGAAGAGCCTCTTAGGATGAGGCCATACTGCATCAGGGTGGTCCTTCCTTTTGTTTGACTGGGATCCTTATAAGCAAAGGAGGTTTGGACATGGAAGTGTGAGCCACAGGAAGAGACAGAAAGAGACACTGGCCTGTGACAGATGTGGAGATGGACGCTCTAACAAGCCAGCACCAGAAGGCTACAGGTTCGGAGAAGGCATGGCCTGCTGAGTCCTTGGTTTTGGATTTCTAGCCTCCAAACGGTGAGCCAATAAGTTCCTGTTATTTAAGCCATCCAGTCTGTGGTGGTTTGTCATGGTAGCTCTGGCAAACTAAGACAATACCAACATTTTTATTGGTGTTTTATACCAATGTATATCTCCAGATATTCCTCTTTGTGCCACACCTGAATTTCAAAGTGCCTAGTAGACGTGTTCCTTTAGAAGTCTGTATGCATCTTAAAAAAACATGTCCCCAAACTGAACTTGCTTTCACATCATTTATCTTTCTCCTATATCGCCTACTTTAGTTAAAGGTATGTCATCTTTTGTCTGGTTTCTCAAGCCAGAAACCCTAGAGTCATCTCAGATTCATCTCCTTCTTGGCACCACCCTCAAAATCTCATAATTCAGGTCCTGTTGAGTATACCCCAGCTCCTCAAAACTGGCCCCTCTTCTCCATCCTTGAAGCCACTTCTTGTCATTTCTCAGTGGTAGTTTCAAAAACTGCCTTTTACCTGCCCTGTGTGTATATAGTCTTTTTTCCTTCCCATCATTTTCCCTGCTGCAATCAGTGATATTTCTAAATTGCAGTATTGATCATAACTCTATCCTGCTTAAAATTGCTCAGTGTCTTCTTTCTGACAATCACGAAGACCTTTCAGCCTTTGCAGCCACTCTCTGTCACATCCTCCCGCCTTCACCGTGCCTGGGTTACGCTGAAATTTTTGCTGCTCCCCGAGCCACTCTTTCTTGTGCATGAAGCTGCTGCTTCAAATTCCTCTAAAAATGTGCAGACTGAAGTGTAACCCAAGGTGGTAGATGTGGTTATCATCCGATGCCAGCAGGACCTCCTGAGTATGCTAGAGAGTGAAGATGTACCAGAGCAGGTTGTGTAAATCGGACAAGAACTTTAAAAATGCTTATTTTTTTCCTTGTAGAAGTCGGCAGAGTCTTTCTTGAGTGAGAGGAGAGGGTCTAGGTTGGTGAAGATGTGAAGAAGCTTGTGGAGCTTTAGGAGCAGAGAACTTGGAGCTCTTGAGAAAAGGGAGAGATGGTCTGGAACTCTGGGCCCCACATGAGGTGAGGGGGCAGGTTATAAAATCGTAAAGGTGGGAGCAGCCGTGGGGTGGTGACTCCCCAGAGGCTAAAGGATCTATCCTAACAGTTTAGTACCTGAAAATCTTGAGCTAAACTCTGGGGTTACTTAGGGTTTCACCTTGTAAGCAGAACAGTTTCAACCTGAATGTGAGGGGGATGGATCTGAGATTAAATCAAAGAAGAAGAAACTATTTTTCTAGCTCCTAAGAAACATGATTAATAATAATAATACCTAGTATTTGGGGTATTTATTTGGTGCCAGGTATGGTTCTAAGAGTTTTATACCTACTGACTTGTTTAATCTTTGCAAAACTATGAAATATGTGCTATTATTAGCCCCCTTTTACAGATGAGAAACTGAGGCACAGAAAGGTGAAAACAATTGATTACAGCCATAGAGCTAAGTGATAGGGGCTGGGAGGAGAACCCTTCTTAGGCCAGGGGTGCAGACAAAAAGAGTTGGCACCAGAGAAAGAACCTGTGAAGCAGGGAGGATCTTTGCTCACTTATAAATTGCTGCAAACATGTACACACTCACACACATGTACATTCACAATGCACACACACTGCAAATACACACACATGAACACACATGCTCACACACATGCACAGATGCACACACTCATGCACATACAAATACATACAAGCACATACAGGTGCTCATATATACACATGTGTACACACTACACATAGACATGCACACTCACATCTGTACACACACTCACATGTGTACACAAATAGTGCCCCCCCCCATATAGACATGGTTAAAAGGGATACCTGGACTTGGCCTTTGAAGAAATCCTTTCATTATTTCTAGGAACAGCATCCGAATGTTTCCCCAGCAAGCCAAAATAGGAAAAATGTGTCATCAGTTGCTTTTATCCTTTTTCTCATTTATGAATACTCTTTTGAGCTTAAAGCTAAATATAAATTAAGAATGAGAATACAGCATCTTTTGTCATTGCTATTTATAACTCAGTTTTAAACAGATAACTAAAAGATAACTTTCAAATGTAAAACTAATGGGAGAATAAGGTAGACGATTTGGTCTGATGTAAAGAATCACATCAAAGAAAACAGAAAGGCTTTTAACCTGAATTAGAGAATGTGATGATTTTTCACCCAGTGCCCTGTGAGGTGATCAGGAACTCAGTATTTAATTTGCTTCAGCAGCAGCAGCCATGGAGAAGCTTCTGGTCCCATCTGTGGCCACCCCTTGTTCAAGGACAGCACTTGGAGAGGCACCTAAATGATCTAAACGCCTATAGGGGAGCAGTTGTCTTTAGTGGGATTGTTTGGTGCCCAGGATGAGAAAACCACTCGGGCAAGCTCAGGCACACGAGGGGCCGTCGCTGGAAGGACACAGGAGTGGCTCGTGCAACCCAAGGGCAGGAGGTGCAGCCAGGCTTCCTCTCCCCCTCCTTCTCCCTCTCGGGCTCCACATGGGCTCACATCTCTTCTCCTCTCTCTGCCTCCATCATTGCTCTCTATTTTTGTGCGATGCCTCTTTCTTTTTTGCACATACTTGACGTGGCTGTAGCCTTAGATCAGGTGCATCACAGAGTCAGGCCTGATCTCTGAATCTCAGTCCAGAATGCTAGAAGAGAAGATAATGCTTGGGCTGCCCCGCTGCCCACTCAGCAGACTCTCCGAGAGAGGGGAAATGGGCAGGGTAGGGAGCAGTTAACAGAGAGAATGATTTGGAGGTCCATAATGCAGCAAAGATCGCTTGTCCTTGCATATGTTACTTGACTGCTCCGTGTTTTAAGAGCAGGTTTGTGTGACTGGGGTTGTTCTGCCATTAGCACCTGAATAGCGGGGCGCTGAAAGGTGAGACCAGCTGCCTGATGTCAAAGTGCTGTGCAGTAGAACCAGGATTAGAACCCAGCACTCTGTCCCCTGAGCCTGTTCTCTCAAGCATCTTGGACCAAGAGTGCAAGGAAGAATGAAACCAGGGAAAAGAGTCGGGACCAGATAGAGAACCTAAGAAACAGGGAGGGTCTGTCCCTGTCACTTAAACCTCGCACACACACTTATGTACACACGTGTACATTCAAGCTGAGCCCACGGTGCTAGGTGGTCCTTATTTTGCCCTGCCCCGCCCATTAGTGCCCCACGGCTCCAGCTGCTCTGCCTGTTCTGCGTGGGCCCCTGTCCTCTGAGGCGCAGATCCCTGCTAGTTGATCCTGTCCATTAATGCCACCAACCCCCCCACCTCTGTGGGACTGGGCAGGAAAACACTTCCCATGCTGTGTTGCACTAAATTGGGGCAGGATGGGTTCCAGTGGATTACCCGGTCTGAAGCTTTGCAGAGTTTGGGGTGACAGCTCTTTCCATTCCCACACAGGCTCCTTTCTCCCCAGTGTCACACATGCTGCCTTGGCAGCTGGATTTGGAGGGGTTTAGGCATCAGCTACCATCTGAAACCACCTGCCTTGTAGCCCTTAGGCCTTTTTGCTGATCTGCTCTGCCTGGTGAATTCTCTTTTCCATTCCTTCCCTCACTGTGGGCTCCATTGCATCTTCACTCCTGCTCCATCCTGCATAGCTGCGATGTCTGAATCCCAGGACTGGACATTGCTCAAGCTTTTATTCAAGGGAAGCTCCTAGTTTCCATATAAGTTAGTGATTGCAGAGGGACGCTTGGTGTGGGGGTGTGTGTGCGTGCGCTATTAATAGTAATAATCCCACAAGATGGACTTCTGCATGCCATTTGAGACTCCAGCTACACAAAGCCTGCCAGCTTTTGTCTTGGAGACGTGAGGGACCTCCAGCACCCCTACAATCCTTTATTGGTGGTTGAAAGTATCTCCAGATCATTTCAGCCCTTCTTAATCTAGATTTGTGGACCCCCAGAGGATCCTTGAATGAGCATCAGGGGCTTGGGAGAAACTGTCTGCCAAATGTTATGTGAATGTGAGCTTGTTTGGGGAGATGGTCCATAACCTTCATGAGAGGCACAAAGAGTCCATCTCCCCAAGAGTTTAAGAGCCACAGGTGATACCCACAACCTCCCTATTTGGGAGGCGCTGGATACAACTTAATACAGAAAGGGGAGGAGAAAAGAAACCAAGACTCCCCGAGCAGTTGCTATGTTCCAGTGCTCTGAGCTGTGTTCTTTATGTCTTTTCTCAATTCAGTTTCAACACAGCTCTGTGCAGTAGGTGCTGCCCCCACCTTCCACATGAAGAAATGGAAGCTCAGAGGTGTTAAGTAAAGGTTCATAAAGTCACAAACCTGGTCAAGCAAACAGGAGTCAAGCCTAGATTTGTTGGTCTCTACAAACTCATGCACTTTCTATGACATCATGCCGCCTCCCCAGAAAAACAAGAAATAACAATTTCCACAGAATTCATAAGCACACTGGCAAGTGGTACATGGAATGTATTTAATTGTAATATTGCTCACAAAACAAAGTTTTGATCAGAGGTCTATGGTGCTACCTAAGTTTTTTTTGTTTTTTTTTTAATATGGAACGCTTCACAAATTTGTGTGTCCTTCTTGCGCAGGGGCCATGCTAATCTTCTCTGTATC
>JAQZBX010059058.1:0-17607 GCA_029593785.1 Cabassous unicinctus | reverse complement strand
TTAAGGAAATTTGTAAGACACAGGATCAACATATAATCATTGGCTATTTTTATATAATAGCAGCAAACAATTAGTAAATTATACTTAAAAATTCCATTTATAATAGCATCAAAACCCATAAAAATTTAAGGGAAGATGTGTAAAATATCTACTCTGAAAATTACAAAATTTTGCTGAGATACCTCAAAAACAACCTAAACAAATGGAGACATATATGATGATCACGGATTAGAAGCCTCAATATTGTTAAGATATCAATTCTACTCAAACAAATGTATAGATTTATTTCCAATCAAAATCCCAGCAGACTTTTGGGGGTGGGGGGTAGAAACTGACAATTTGATTCTAAAATTTACATGAAAAAGTGAAAGCCCTAGAAAAGCCAAAACAATTTTGAAGGATAAACTTGGAGGTCTCACACTATGTCATTCTAAAGCTTACTATAATCAAGAAAGTGTGCAATTAGTGTAAGGTTAGGAAAAAAGAATTCACAAATCAATAAAAAAAGATAAATGACCCAATTAAAAATAGGCAAAAGACTTACAGTCACTTCACAAAAAGAGATTTATGAATGTACTTAATTTCATTAGTCATCAGACATGTAAATTAAAACCACAATGAGATTCCATTTCATATTCACTAGAATGGCTAAAATTAAAAGGACAATACCAAATGTTGATGAAGATGTGAAGCAATTAGAACTCTTACACATTCCTTACAGGAGTGTAAAACGGTATAATCACTTTGGAAAACTGATTTGCATGACCCAGCACTCCCACTTCTAGCTATTTCCCCAATGGAAATGAAAACAGATTTCTACAAAAAGATGAGTACAAGAATGTTGATAGAAACTTTATTCCTAATAGTCAAAATCTGGATACAGTCCAAATGTCCATCAACAGGAGATGTGATAAAGAAATTGTGATATATGCATAAAATGGATACTACCTGATTGTTAAAAAGAATGAACTAGTGATACATGTAACAACTTGGATGAATCTCCAAAACAGTATGTTGTGTGAAAGCAGGCAAACACAAGAGAGTACATGCTCTCTATGCCATCTATATGACATTTAAGTATAGGTAAAACTAATCCATGGGGTTGAAAATTAGAACAGAGGTTGATTGGGGGTGGTGATAAGGGGGATTGACTGGGAGAAGTAAGAAGGAACTTTTTAGGGATGATGAAAATGTTCTATATTAGGGAGGTAGTTACATGGGTATATACATTTTAAAAAATTCAGTGAAGATCCGATCATTTCACATTGTGTAAAATTCACACCCCCCAAAATCCCAGAAACAAATAAAAATAAAAAGGGTATCAAACTTCATAAACAAATACAATAATATTTAATTCTTATCAATGAATAAAACTTATTGCTCTAGGACATATATTTTTCACCTCTGTGCCAAATCATTGGCCTACTCAAGGATTAAATCCTGCAGTAGTAGCAAATAAACTAATGAGCTTATACCAGAGTTTTATCCCCCTATAGTCCTCAATGATTTAAAATTTAGCAAAAGAATTTATATATAATAGAATGGTGTTTTGTAACTCTATCTCAAAAAGATGGATTCATCTATTAAATTACAGAAACCAGACAATTTTAAATTACTGCTAAAACATTACAAAATCACCTTATTTGTTTATAAGATGATGACATTCTAACCATGTATCCGTGGTGACTCAGTAGAGAGCTTGTCAGATCAATACATTTTACAGGTAACACAAACAGTTCTGGTACTTTGTGAACTTGTCAATGACAAAGACAGTGTAAGAACACTTTATCTTTAAATGATTGGCAAAGCTTCAGGAGAATGTTAAAAATTATAGTCCCAAAAGGACAGTCCAGTAAAAATTCATCAACCTTTTTTTATTATATGGAGTACTAATATGAGTCATTACATCTCAAGGCAGCAGAACTAATGGGCATGCAATAATAATTTAAACTCTATGACATTTTAACAAAATACACGACAATGAAGTAACAAAACAGGCAATGTACCTAATGTTTTCCGAGAATAAAAGGAGACTTAATATAGTATTTTTTAAAATTTGGGTTGATTCAAAAAGTACTTGAGTTTCAAATACAGTCTGGTGTCAAACTGTCCTTTACTCAAAGAAGTTTTAAACAATTCTTAAGTAATTTGCAGGTCAAATTCTGCTTCAATTTTCTCCTACTTTTAGAATAGGAAATGGAAAGAAGTAGTTCTGACTATCATTAGCCTCTCTTCCAAGTTGAAATGATTATGTTGATTTTCAATAACATAAAAATAAATCCAACCACCTATTAGTGTACTATTTCTCACATGAAAAAAAAAGATCTGGATTTCTGTAATCTTTTATTATAATATCAGTTGCTGTCAGAGCTGGGGAAAATATTATATTGGAGAGGCTTTAGGAAACTGGTTGACCACAATTAGAAAAACTACCAAATTGACTGTATGTTTCCAATAATTTTACATAGAGTTACTTGTGACTATGGTGCTCTATGTCTATTGTGAATACTGCATAATTATTGTTGCATTTACTGGTTAACTTATTTAATAGGTCAACCTTTCCCAAAGTTTATTCAATAGAACACTGACTCTGTGGAATGGCAATAGCTGTTCACTCAAGGTTCTGTGTCAAATAAAGTTCAGGAAAGCTCCTTACTATAGCTTTTCTCAGATGCGTTGCCATGCTGATGTGTACCATGACTTACAGGAGGCAGGACGCCAACGTGTACCCTTCCCACACATAGTTGATCAATGAGTTTCTCTTGGGACAGTTCTGGGGACTTTATTTTACAAAGCACACTTGGGGAAATTTGGGTCTACAGATTATGTAGACATGAACTGAGTTGTAGCAAGGTTAAAAAAAAGAGAGAGAACAAAAGTGAGAAAGAAATATTGCTTAGATCATTTATTTCTCAGTGCTATTAATACGCTATTTACTGCTTTATACTTGTGCAGGTTCTTTAACTTATCTCTCTTTTTAAAAATCTGTAAAATGGGGCTAGTAATAACAATACCTTGCATTGCAGGATTTGTGATGAGAATTAAAAGCTGATGTATGTAAAGTGCACACACAGTGCCTGGCACATGGTCCTCTTTTAAAAATAAAAGTGCCTTTTATTATTTGAATATTTTGGTACAGTTTATATGAATTGGATGCTTCTTTTGGCCATATAGAAAAAGAGGCATTCATTCTCACTTTATAGCCCATTTTGTACTTTCACAATATTCATTTCCAAATGTAAGATTCTGAGAAGTCCTGCTCATAAGAAACCAATATACCTTTATTTCACGCAGCATTTAGATTTGAGCAAGGAACCTGTCACCAGAGCATCTTGGCACTATTGGTTCCCTGGTGCTTTAGAGCTGCCAGTTTGTCTTCACATACATTATCAGGTATTATCATTGTAACAAACCAATGAGGTTGGTAAGGCAGAAACCATATCACTAAATTACAAGATGGTGAGGCCCAGATTGGTTAAGTGAATGGTCTCCTAGGTCACAGAATTGGTAAGTGGTAATGTCTGGACTCAAACCCATTTTTGGCAGACAGTACGTTGGCTCATTTGAATGAATGAATTACTCAGATGGGGGACCTTGACTTTGCATTTTAAAACAATTTAGTTTGTTTCCATAAATGTTTACTGAGTTGCTCCTACATGTTGGCACTGTATGTAGGAAACAAAAATGAATAAGAAATATTTTGTCCTTTGAAAAAGAAGAACATTCTTATACTATTAACCACAATCTTCATCCACTACGGAAATCACTATGTTATACAGTCTCTAGATTATACTCCAGCTTCCTTTCAATGGACATATTACAGACTACCCCTTTTAGCCACAATCACATTCATAAATCAGCAGTGTTAGTTATACTCATTATAGTGTATTACCATCTACTCTGTTTATGTCCACACTTTTAGAATAAACCTTATTAAAAATTTACTTACAGTAAGCATCAGCTCCCATTCTCAACTTACATTCTAAATCCTAGTAACCTATACTCTAGAGCAGGATTCTTAACCTTTTTTGTTCCACGGACCCCTTTGCCAGTCAGGTGAAAACCACAGTCCCCTTACTAAGTCCACACTACACTGTGTATTATTTAATAAATATATCACACCCACACCAACATGTTTCCACAAGAATATTTTTTTGAATTTCAATTCAAGCTCACAGACCCCTTGTTAAGAATCCCTTCTCTAGAGCTTACCTCTCATGTGCTTACTCATTGTATTTAGTTTATATTAGTGAGACCATACAATATTTGTCCTTTGTGTCTAGCTTATTTTACTCAACATAATGTTCTCAAGGTTTATCCATGTTGTCATATGCATCTTCTTACAGTTAATAGTATGAAAAATAAACTTAAATAAAAAAAACTAAAAAAAAAAAAGAAAGAAATATTCTGTCCTTGAAAAGCTTATCATCTAGTAGATTCAAAAAATCAGAAAACAGAAAGGAAAAAAGAAAACTGGTGAGTCTGGGTAGTTTTTCATGGTAATGACCTTCTTGTAAAGCTATTAATGGCATCTAATTCTCTAGCGGTCATCAGAAGGGAGTTTATGGTGACCATAAGCAAGGGCTTTGTTTAGGAGTGGAAATTTGAGCTGCCTCTACAGTGAGACCTGTGGTCCTCTCTATCTGCATGCACAGTCACAGACATTACACCACACAATAATGGAGAATGCTAGGGATGCATCAGTTATGGCCTCTACAACTTTTCCTTTCTTCAGCTTGAAATACTTTCCTTTCTTGTCTTCCTGCTTTCCTTCTCAACAGGTCACAGAAATGTTCTTTCTACTTTAGAATGCCTAGTTGTAAAAACATCACACAAAAAATTCATTTTTCCTCTTTTTGATATCATTATATTTCTATTGTGCCATCCTTATTCCTTTCAGTATGCTCTTGTCTTCCTGAATTTACTTGTCTTGACTACCTATTGAACTGTTAATGTCTATTTGTTCATAAAATTACTTGAATACACTCTTGGCGTAAGCCACCGCATTTCTTCTTGATCATATCTCTCCTTGACATACGGCAAAACTTTTATCATCCATCACCACTTTGCTGCTTTGAAACTTTTCTTTCTAAAATCATTGATCAGTTTTCTGACTGAAGCTGAGAACCACATTTCTGTTCTTATCCCTGCAGGCTTCAGTTGCTAAAAGACACTGCCGATTGCTTTCTCACTGACATGTTAGCCAAAGCTTTAGATTCACAATACTATCACCTCTCTGACTACTTTTTTTTTTTTTTTTCTGTTGGCATCTAGTTCCTCTTGAAAATACCTATTTGTATCTGTAGTGCAGTGGACTTGTAGATGAAATCCCTGGGTGAGATGTTTAGTTATAAAACATGCTAACTTTGTAATTCTGTGCAAAGTACGTTGCTGAGCCTCAGTTTCTTCATGTATAAAATGGAGATAATAATAATATCTATTTCAAACCATTGTTCCGAGAATTCCATGAGATGATATCTTCATAAACTCTAAAGCATCATTCAAATGGAAATACTAATTGCCAGTTTCAGAAGATGGGATTTTTGTGTTCTTTACTCTCTAGGTACATTCCCTCTGAGAACTAGTTTCCTTAATTGATACTATCATTTACACATAAATGACTTGCATATATATAATTGGAAGCTGAAGTGAACCAATTTATACCACAGCTTTACAGTTATTATATGCCAGTAACAGAACACTTTATGGCTTCCCTCATATCCATCCATTTTCATCACTTTCCCACTATGTTCAATGACTATTATTCTAAGTATCTGAGTCCTTAATCCTGGTCGTCTTCAAATTTTCTGTATTTAGTGCTGATAGCGGACACTTTTTTTTTTGGGTGTTCAGCAGCTGATCCCTTTTCTGTGATTTGGAAAGTTTGGGTGGGAAGCTCGGTCTTGCCTCCCACCAGGGAAGCTGAGGTGGGATGATTCTCCAACTTTGCATCCTTCGCAGCCTGGGGGAAAGAAATGTGACCTAAGCGCTGTCGGTTGGATGCTACCACCCTGAATTTTCAACCCTGAGCAGAGAATGAAGGATAAGGTGGGATTTGGGAGGAAAGAAAGGAAAGCTGTAATTAGATCTGAGCAGGCAATAGCAACTAGGAACGGTGGATATACCCAGCAATGTGTTGGCCTTTAGTCTTGCCTGGACTGTTCCTACTATCTGGCCTTGCCTAGGTTTCTATCTGTTTCCTCAATCTGGTTGTTCAGCCTTCCTGTTGATTCTGTGATAAAACCTGATATTCTAATATACTCCTTTTCTGCTTAGGTAAACAAGAAGAATCCTGATGGATAATAGCATGTCATATAAAAAACTTCATTAATTTCTCATTCCTATTTCTTCAGATGGACTAGTAGAAAGAGATTCCTACCTTAACTCTGCCACTTATTAGCTTCGTGATCTTGGGCAACTTATTCAACTTTTGAACCTGAATTTTCTCATTCATAAAACAGGGATTATTCTTACTCAGTAGAGTTGTGGGTATTAGAAATAATGTAAAACCACTAGCATAGTGACTGACATGCCATAGAATGCTCCATAAGTAGAATCTAGGACCATATACTTATATTCTTAAAGTCTAGCCAATAAGCATATAATTTTTTTTCTTTTTATAGAATTAAGAATAATTTGAAAAATTATACTAAGAACTCAAATATGAGTACAATAGTTTGCTGTCCAATTGAACAGTTCACCATAATTCTATTGTCTTTTGGGATTATGATAAATTCTCTAGCAGTTTATTCTTTAAAAAACAGTCATTTTTATAGATTTAGCATATATATTTACAAACACATAAATTTACATTTAAATAAACATACATATCCACACAAATAATTGTATTTCTCTGCAGTACAAAGAGAGCACATTGTTTTCAAGTAGTTAAATGAAGGACAATAGCAGTAGCAGGGCTAAGCAGCCTCCAAGTGTGAAACAAATGGAGTGGCCATGCAAGACACCTTAACTAAAGGAGAATCACCACTGCTTCACTCCCTGCTCCAGGCACTCTCCATCCCATTATTCTGTTAAAAGTTTGTCATGACACTTACTAATACTGGATATCACTTGTTTATGTATTTATTTATTTATTAGCTTGTTTGTTAGCTTATATGTTCATTGCCCCTCTCCTCTGATTAAAAAGTAGGTTGCTTCAGGGCAGGAACTTTGCCTTGTCTGCTGCTGGGTACCATCCAAGTGACTAGAACAGTCCTGGCACAGAGTAGGTGTGCAATAAACATTTGTGGACTGACTGGTCAAGTCTTCTGAAGCAGTGAAAGCTCAAGAAATCTTCAAATCTTCAATTGAATTAAAAAGGAAATGCAAACATTTTCTGAGATAAATACCTAACCTAAAACATTAGGTTTTCCAAAGAAAAGAACATACTATTATGAAAAAAAATTCAAAAATTCTTTAAATGCTTTTCAAAAAAATGTAGGTGCTAAGTTCCAAATACTAAAAATGACAAGATAATGCACATTTTGCTTCTAAACTGCTGATAAGTCTGTTATTCTTGGTAACCCAATCATTTAAGTAAAACGATCATAAAAAATACGATTGCTAAAAGCTTCTGGAAATATAGGAAACAGTTTTAACTGTGTATTTGGTTTAAAAACTGAAATCAATGCTACTTCGGGGTTTTTGCATTGATAGGAACCTCACTAAAAAAGAGCTATGACATTCCATAGAAATAATTTTAAGGATTCATGTGCCATTCACATCTATTTTGAACAAGAATTGTAAAAGGAAGAAATAAGACACTGTTCATTATTTTGATTTTTAACACATCTTTATATTTAAATAGATTTTAAAAGAAATAAGCACAAATGCAACAATCTACAAGTCTTTCTTCTGTTTCCCAAAGCAAAGGCTAACCAACACTACCCACAACGCTATATGGCAGATTTGAAATTTGTTCTGGGAGGTCCAGCTTTAGGCCCTTGCATAAATATTTACATGGTTAAAAAAAAAACACAAAAAACAGCTTAATTTTGGAGAATTCCTATGTTTCAATAAAGGATTCCCAGGGGGCTATAAGTTTGTTAGCTAGAGCTTTTTAAGGTCTGGGATCATCCCTGTCTTTTTCATTTTCATGTTGTTCCCTCCTCCCCTGCCAGGGGTTAGTTGCCTACTACTTGCACACGTCATGCCTTAGTAAGTGTGAATTGCGGATATGGAAGATGAGCCTCTGTAAAAAGTGCGACTTCCATATGTCAGAGAGAAGACTGAGAAATGAATATAGGAGTAAGTTAACACTCTACAATATCTGTAGTTCTGAGTTAAGATGAATGGAATATCAATACCATAGAAACTGTGGCTTCTCTCCCACCACAGAGATTAACAGTAGCAAAGTCCCATCTTTTTGAACTTGTTGGGAGTTTCCTATAACTGCGTAAGACAGGGGTTCTTAACCAGGGGTTACGTGGAAAGATTTCAGGGGGTCCATGAGCTTGAATTGAAAACAAAATCAACTTATCTTTATTTTCTCTGACCTCTAACTGAAATCTAGCATTTACTTCACTTATGAATGTATGCAATAAATAAATTACATAGTATTCACTTCACCTGACTGGCAAAGGAGTCCATGGAACAAAAAAGGTTAAGAACTCCTGGTGTAAGAGATGAGAAAACTGGGATATAGTTACTGTTGGTACTATCAATGTATTAGGCCACTAGCCATCTATGAAGGAAGCAGGATAGTAAGTTCCTTTGGGCCTCCTGTCTTTTTTTTAGACATGTCATATTTGATCTTTCATGACATGTTCTATACTTTGTCAGCAATTGCCAAAGATACATAATAAAAATGGATGTAGAGATGTTAAATTTCAAAAGTCTAAGTACAATGCTGTCCTGGAGAATATGGACTGTGTGATGACATTAAAAAGAGCTCAGTTCATTTAGTTCAAACATTATCTAAGTGCCTTGTATATTGCAGACAGTGTTAGACTGTGAGTACATAAAGAAAAACAAGACCCAGGTCTTTCCTTGAGGAGATTACAGTACTATTGCCCCTTGGAAGAGATCCAAGACACAACTGCCTTATTCCAAACTGAATTTTATGGTAAATTGCATTAAAAGGAAATTTCAATGTATTATATGTAAAGTTATATTTATATACATAAATTCTCCCTGTAATGAAAATGACATTGCATTACAATCTTTCTGATTTAGTTGATAGCCTGTACTTCTACTATATTCACTCTCAGCATTGTAAACTAATATAGAGATCCTTCTGCTAAAAACAGCAGTAGCCACATTTGCTACAAATGTGCAGTTTTCTTTCAAACAATGCTTCTCATTTTTGAAAGATTTTTAGTAAATGAATAGCTATTATCTACATTAGACAATTACAAGGACACCTTAAACTTTTTTCTCTGTGAAAGCTGAATGGCCTTTTATAAGATGGTAATACAAATTAGGCTTTTCTTAATGTTCTTAATGGAATGCCAACTGTACTATAAGTTTGTCTGGTATCTCTCTCAGTCAATCACATAAAATATGGCCAAATCAGACTTCCATCATAGGTCTCAGCCTTAAATTTGCTAACATTCAGCTCCTGCCAAAAATGTGGTTCAGACAACTAACATTTAAGAGAGAAATTTAAAGCACGTTTCAATTATCCATTTTCTATTTTTTCTGTCTTTATCAAATTATAGCAATAAAAATCAGGGTGCTTTCCCATGTGTGTCTCATCATTGAATCATCATTTAATGTTATAGTACAGGCTTGTATTGATCAATCATCAACATAAAAAATTAACAATATAAAGAATGCTAAGTATATATATATATATAACTTTAAACAACTTTATAGGCTCTACAAATGTAGAGCTTCAAAAAATTAAGTATAGACTCAGAACTGTTCCTCTCCACGGAAATCTTTAGTAAAAGGTGAAAGATTTATACCATCTGAAGAGAAACCAGAGCATGCTAAGTATATTTTATATAATACTTTGATAGAAGGCATGGCCCATGATGCTAGCCAGTGTTTCTCGGAGAAGAATCTACTTGATTTCATTTCATTTTCATTTCAGCCAACACTGCTCTGGGAGCTAAGGATATGGTGGTTAACAAGTCAGACATGGTAATGTCCTTCAAGGACCCTATGTTCTAATGGGAAAAGTAGATCATAAACAAATAATTTCACAAATAATTATTTATTTACAATTAAATAATATGTGATGGTTTCTTTTGTTATTTATTGCAAGGAAAATGTCTTCCCAGATGAACTTATTTGTCTTTGCTTTTCAAGCAAGGAAGATACTGTCAGTCATTATTTCTTTTTTTGCCTTGACTGTAAGGAAGCTCAGAGATAAATGTCATGTTAAATCAATGTAATTATCATATCCCAGGCCTATGGTCAATTATTGTTATCTGTAAACAGTTCCTGATCCTATAAAATATTTATTTACGCATTATGGCTTATATATTTCTTATTTCCTGTAGGCTGATCAAAGAAAGTAGAGAGGAACAGGGCATGGGAAGGGGACTAATAAGTACAGCATAAATAAAAACAATTACATCTCTTTGAAGTTTTATATCATAGTTATATTTGAAAACCAGGATTTTTCTATATATTCACTTTTGTGTAAAACAGTGAATATATTGTTATAGAAATTCCAACTGGGAGTTGTTTCTAAAATCCATAATGCTAAATAAAAATGGGGACTTCATTCACCTTTAGCCCTGTGATGGAAACAAGGGACTAATTAAAAATTCATAGAAGTAACACAGACGATATCATGCTAAAAAAATTAGAATTTTATAATCTTTTGAAACTCTGCAGTATTTTACTTTAATGGTACTTCTAATAGTGCCTAACACTTGGAAGGATTCCACGATTTGGCTCCTATAAAGTGGTTTTTGACAGCAAATGTGTAGGAACCAGAATCTATACTAAACTTGAATATGAGCCACTTAGACATCATGATGTTGCCCAAATGTGAAGTGGTTTCCATTGGCAATGCCATAATATCTTCTCACTGAAGCATAAGAAACTGAGTTTGGGGGGATGTTTAGCTACCAAAAGAAGCAGACATTATTTAAATCTTGATCAGGCAGAAAAAAAATTTAAAAAGACTTTCTGGCATTCAATCAGTGGAAAATGAAGAAACGAAGAAGCCAAATAAAATTAACAGCACTAAAGAGAGGCTGGAAATTACCATGCTCCAGAGTCTTCATCATCACTGCCATATTCACGGATGCCAATAAACATTCATTGCGCTCTTAACATGTGTAAAGCACAGTGACAGGGGCTTTAGTTATAATGGTCTGTTAGGCCACGGACTTTACATTATGTCTTCCTGTAATTCCTTGTACCTGGCACAAGACTCTTGAAGAAAGTAGATATTCAGTAAATATGTGTGAATTGAATGAATGAGACTATATATACGGGGCTTCTAATCTAATAGGGAGGTAGTATGGAAGGGACTTCCTTGCTAGCAGAGATCTTATCCTAACCACCTTTGTACTGTTATTATCTAGTACAGTTTCTAGCACATAAGCACCTAACATAGTTTATTAATTAGTGCTGTGCAAATAATTATATAGAAAACATTTATTGAGCACTCATTATGCTTCAGATACATTACTTCCTTGAGTTCTCATAATCTTATGTAAGTGCTATTAGTGCTCCCATTTTAGGGAGACATAGTAAGGTTTACAGGGCTTAACTTGCTTAGTTATCCAGATAGTAACCTATGGAGGCTGGATTTGAACCCAGGTGGTCTGATTGTAGTTCAAGTCTTCACCATCATACTGTACATATAAAAATAAGACAAATAATATTCTAAGGCAGTGTAGATTAAAGGACAGATAAATGGCAGAGATAATAAGTCCTTTAACTTTAGAATAAAAAGTGATTACTGAGGACTGAGCAGTGGGGAAAGCTTTATGAAGAAAGTGAAGTGAGTCAGGTTTTAAGAGAAGAGTAGGAATTATTAAGGAAGCAAGAAGATAAGTATAAAAAGGAGTGGCTAGGAATGCTCATAATGTAATTGGAGAAAAGAGAGATCCATTTGGCTAGAGTGAAAGAGTACATGTAGGACAATAGTGGAAAGCCTAATTGGAGATTTAGCAGGTACAAAACTGTGAAGAACTTAAAGGTCTAGATTTCGTTCTTTAAGCAGCTGGGGAACCATGAATTTTTTTTACATAAGGAAAGGGGTATGAAAAGCAGCTGTTTGGGAAGAAATGTAGGTTGTAACAGAAGGGGAGAGATTAGAGACAGTGAGAACAATTAGATGGAGGTGAAGAAGACCTGGACTAGGATAGCGGTGGTGAGAATGGAGAAGAAATTACAGATAAGAGAGAAAGAAAGAACCAATAAAGCATGGTGACTGCCTTGATGTTGGAAAATGGGGAGTCGGAATGTGCTGTCCTGTGTGATAGATAACTGAGAATGTCACTGTCAGAAATGGGGATGTTCAGGAAGGAGACAGCTTTTGGAAGGTTATTAAGTGTATAATTTAAAACAGTTGGTTCATGTAGGCTTAAGGCACTTACTAATTAAATAACTTAAACGTTTCAACATTGATTATAAGCCATACACTCTGCCAGGTGCACGCAACAGAATGGTGAGAAGGAAAGATGTGGTCCCAGTTTCCACAGACCTTAGAGTTTATGAGTGAAGAGAGACTTTAAACAAGTAATTACAATAACACTGGTGAGTTTTATGATGGTGAGAATGCATTGTTATGGGAGCAGATAGTGAGAACATATATAGAGTCTATTCCAGGAGTTCCCTGTGGAAGGGTCATTTATGTTAATAGTTTTGTGCCCCAAACCAGGGACACTGATTTAAGACATGTTATATACCAGAAGTGTGAATCATTAATACCTGCTTACCAACCACCCCTTCTAGTGAAACTACATTGCCCACAGCCCAGTTTCAAGGGACAGCAGTAAGGGACCATATTTTGTACCACGTTACCATGCACCTCCCATCCACAGCTGATTGAACTAGGGCTGGGCACTGATATAAATGTGGTCAATTCATAGAACTATCACCTACAATCTACAGAGAAACAAAAAGATGAGGAAAACAGATCATTTTTAAAAGAATTTGAATGGAAGAAAGAGACTGATGGGAGGTTGAAGCTGAAAAGTCATGAAATAAAAGTCATAGCTGGAGAGACCTGAAGGTCATGCATTTGCCTAAGTTCTCAGTAGGCAGAGTGAGTAAGCAAGCCAAAGAAGCTGGTCTGTAGGGAGGGAACAGAGGAATCAAAGAGAAACAGAGATCCCTCTAGAAAATACCATGAGTCTTTATAAGAGACAAATGGCAAGAGTAGCTGGTTCCAAGAGTGATTTTAATTTTCAGTGGCTTTCCAATTGGAAGACCATGAATACATTTCATTTCAGTATTGAGTCTGGTTCTTACATAGTTTCTGTAAGAATCTTCTTTAGGAGACAAACTATAAATTTGTTCCAAGTATTAGGGGTTGAGTTGGTTGACTGGGTCTCTGTTCCTTGTTCCTTATAGACAAAAGGGTGTAATTAAAACAAGCTATATCCCCTCATGGGTAAAAAGTAAAGTAAAAAGAAGATACTGTATTTAGTTCAGCTACCAGGGTAAATAAATTATTATATATAAAAACAAATCTGTTTGCTACCTTTAAATGTCTTTAATTGTCTTAATTATAGCACACATATCTCAATACAGATGCATAAGATATATTCTTAGGAAAACTGCCACAACTGTTGATACTTATAATCAAATGTTATATTTGGATGCTGCACACCATATACATATACTTGAAATATATTTATGCACACCTAGCTAAATGTCTTTAGTAAGACATCAATTATACCAGTGTAGAAATAGAATTATATGACTTCTTCACAATTCCATGTGTGTGCCAGGAGTACTGAGATGATGATCCCCGATGTAATCACTGTCTCCCTGCTCCAGTCTCCTCTAAGTGTGCATCAATGGGTACAGAGAGCTGATCGATGGGTTAAGCTAGTTTGTTCTTTGATAACTTTTGAACTTTACCCCACTTTATTATTGTCAGCCAATCTTCTCTAATTTCCTCAACTATGCTTTCTCCAAGTCCCTCTCCTGGCTGAAATCAAACTGTAAACAACTGTAGTCAATCAATAAGTGACAAAATGATAGCTTATCTGTGCCAAACTTTTTACAGGCTAAAAATATGAACTTTTACAGAAAGTTACTATTTGGGATTAGGAGTGAGGTAGCTGAATTAGCTTTCCTCTTCCCCCAAAGTAAAACTAGAGGTTTCCCCATGGTTTTTCCTTTTCGATTTATGCTAAATTTAGTGAATTATTTAAGCATAGGAGGAGTTGAGAAAGAAAATCTGTGGAAAATGAGAAAAGGAGCTGTTTTAACTGACCAGGAGAAAGGGAAGAGTAGTTTTTCCTTGCAGAAAATAAAAGGAGGTTGTGGGATGGACTGCAAAGGAAAAAACTTGTCTAAAAGCATTTATGACAATGGGGTGGAAGTTCTAGACATCAGCTGGGCTTCAGTGGTGGGAGGTAGAGGATGGAGTAAAAGGAGAAGGAAGGAGGATGTCACCAATGGTTCAGGCTTTTGTGATAATTAACCAAAGGTAATTTACATGTGGTCAATTAAATAAATTGTGCGTTGCTTTCCTAACGGAATATCAAAAGTTGCAATGAAAAACTACTTTTTTGGCCAAGTGAAAAGTTTCCAGACATAATTTTTTCAATAGCAAAGAAACCTTTTTAAAAGAATTGAAGATGGAATTTTAAAATCTTATCTGCATTATTTTTAGCTCATTTAATTTACTATAATAAGAGGAAAGCTTATTAAAGGGGTTGTGAATCAACAGTGCTCTGGTAAATGCCAATTTAGTAAGATAGGTATTATATATTCTTTCTCCCTTTTTTGGTTTCTAACATACTCTAAAAATAACATGGATCATAACGTGACAATAATATACATTATCTGAATCAAACAACTAACTAAATAAAAGTTGCAGAAATAGATATATCATTTCTACACTTTTGACAGAAATTAATGGAATCGTATCATTTTGGGATCTATTAATGCATTTCTTAGTGTCATGTGTATCAGCAGAATTTACCTCAGAAATTCAGATTTAGCTATCATACCTAGAGAGTGGAGGTAATGTGCTTTAAAAGAAAACAAGCTCTAAACCTCTGTTTACTCTTTTTCACAGTAAAGTTAATAATGGGTCCATTGTATTAAATGATTTTACTTTAATGAAAACTAATTGAGTCAAAGATAACAGATTGCATAGTTTATAAAATGACCTAATTTTTGCATAGTGCCTATAAGCTGCTACACACACTCAAAACAGCATTTGACATCTACCCTGATTAATAAGATATGTTATTAAGATATCGTTCATGGTTCACAACAAACTTGGACAACTATCAAGTTTGAAGAAACTAAAAGATGATGTAGAAGAATGAGGAGATAGCCTGGAGAGAGAAATGCTGATGGCAGAAACATAAAGATACCAGTTCTAATATCAAGAAGACCCAAACCAATTTTTATTATTTATTATCATTGAGCTGATAAAACATAAACAGGGGCCAGGTACTTGGTATCCTATTACTATAGGAACTTCTTCCGTGTTAGAGTTTATTTTACACAGAAAATTGCAAATAAATAATAAGACATCATAGTGTGTCTGATAATCTGTGACAACAATTCTAACACTGTCATTGTGGCCACTGGAGAAACCTGCATGTACGGAGCCCTGACCCACTGAGCCTTTTATCTGCATGTGTACTCTCCACAGGCCCAGCAAATAAAGGCCAAATGATAATTTACACATGAATCAGCTTTCTTTGCAGCATAGGCACCATAGACGTTTCTTTTCTCTGTTACTGAGAGGAAGGCGGCCAGGTCGAAGATTGTCTCACTAGAAATCGTACAAGTTAAACAGTGATTTGCAGGAAAATGGCAGATCGGCAAAGGGAAGCTGTTCTGAATACCTGATAAAAATGGCAGCCACAAAGGACTAGATGAATATTTAGTTTGAAAACAGGCCTGACAGTAACAATGAGTCTTTATCCTCTTGGAAAGAGGTAGTGTCATACAAACTGAAATGGAGATACAATCCTGATAGAAGATTACACAAGATACCTGGCAGGTATCTTTAAAGACTTCAACCTTCATTTTAATGAAATGTAGACTCATGGATCCTTTGCCTAGATCTTATTCCAAGTATACACAGTTCTTTCACATGAATGACATGTGGGAGGTATATTGCCCACTTTGATAACGAGAAATAAATCAGTAAGGATGATTAAAGAAAAAAAAAGGCTTGTCCATGAAAAACTGGGTTTACATTTATGCCTTGAAACTTATAAAGGGGAAAAACATATACACTATATTTCCTTCAACCCAGACCCCATAGTACTTAGATCAACTTTTACACATGCATCAAAATATCAAAATACTGCTATAGCCTTCTTATAGAAGCAGAAATGAACAATACTTGGCTTATTTAATAGAGGAAAGGATATCTATTATTAAATTCATGTTAATACGGCATTTCAGAGATGATCATTACAACCTTCCAACTAATGATAGATACTAACCAAACCAGTAAAATTAATTCTTATTCCTTTATTACTACTTCCACAGCATTGTACGTGCCATAGTCCTTCTGCCTCTGGGATGTCTACTGTCCTGCTCAACAATGTGTATCTCTGACTTCCTTTGAATTTGGTTCAAAATTTACTGTTCAGGAACCGTTCTCTTAAAAGCTGGTTTTGGTGTGGTACTTACATATAGGAGATTGTCAGTAAATGTTGCTCACTATGTTAGATTACATGGACTCAACATATAATGATAGGCCAAAATCTTAAAAATAAACTTTATTCATGAGTTATAAATATAAGACCTACTATAATTTGGGGTTCAAAAGAGGAAGTTTTGATTTTTCCAATTTTATTCCTTTGAATTCTAGAAATGGATCTACAAACTCCATACCACAATCTATACTTGAGAAAGTACCAAAGATAATGATAGAGACAGAGAAGAAAATATAAATTTGAGTCCATTTAATTCTATGTACTTAAGATACTATTTAATCATTTTTTTGAGTTTTAGGAATAAGGGGCAGCATGAATATATAAACCTAGAGATGCTCCTCAACTTCATTTCACTACATATTTTGATCTTCTTCACCACTATACTTGGATAAGAACAGCTTATCAAAGTCTTCTTTCCTTGTCTTATCATTCATCCAGTTCCCTCCTTATTGATCAGCAGACAATAAGAGACATGGAAGAGACAATGGATAGCTTTGCTAGATTCAATATATAATGCAGACATTGTATCTATTCAATCTACCGGGTCTGTCGATTTGTCAAGGGGGAAACTAGGTTGGCCAGTAATTTGATGTTCACGAAACCAAAGTGATAATTACACAGAAATGTGTGAGCCTCAATTATTTGAATAATGATTTTGGATAACACTAGTACTTTCTAAAGTATCTAAATTAAGTTTATGGGACTATAACTTTAAAAATTCATCTTAATGTGTATTTTTGAAATAAAACACCAAAATTTGTCCCTTCTCAGTTCTGGTTTTCTTTTTTTTTTTAAAGATTTATTTATTTTTATTTTATTTATCCCCCCCTTG
>JAQZBX010059057.1:0-17606 GCA_029593785.1 Cabassous unicinctus | reverse complement strand
GAGTAACAAACTCTTTTCTCGGGCATTATGGCTTTGGTTTCCATAGTGCTGTACCTGATCTCCACCTGGACTCAAATTTAAAATCCATCTTAACTAATTCGAATGAATCCCAATTACTGATTGACTTGGAATATATGAGTGCCTTCAGGATAATTTATCTTAGCATGGTTTAGGAGACCCTTCCTGAATTGGGACCTGCTGCCCTCTTAGCCTCATCTCTCCAGTTCCTCTACTGGACCCACTCTCCAAACTGGATTATTCTTGGTCCCATGAATGCGCTGCGGTCTTTCTTGAAACTGGATCTTTGCCCATGTTCTTTTCTGTGTCTGAATGAATGTATCGTCCTGCTTTACCGTGCCTAGAAAACTCCTACTTGCCCTTTAATTCCCAGCTTAGAGAATTTCTCCAGAAGAGTTCTCTGATTCCCCAGGTCCATTTTAGTACTCACTACTAAATAAGTTCCCACAGCCTCTGTACTTCCTAAGCCTTAAAACTTTACACATGGTTTGAAGCCAGAATCACACTTGTCTCATTGTCTTATACAGTGTCTGGTATAGTAGGAGCTTGATAAATATTTTTGAATTACATAAAGAAATAAGCAGAAAAAATAACGGCTGAATATTGCAGGAAGGAAGTATACTTACACTTGAAAACAAGGCTTTCAAGTAGAGTTAATTAGCAGTACTAAAATATACTGTCAAAACAAACAACAAGGTAAAGCCAAAGATATATAATTTTTGTAGTGTGAAACTTTACAGATACTGAATTAGATGTTCTCACAATATGCTGATCCACATCAGTCACAATAAAGCTAAGTTCAGACCTTCTTATTATATGATATAATAAAGCCCCTTATTTTAAGTTATGTTAAATCAAATTTTCTGTAACTGGCGGAGGAATATGGTTGAGCTGATTTAATTGTGTTTCAGATCTTCTTGTTTCTTTAAATTTTTACTGAATTCATATTTTCTTTTCCTGGGGCTTAGACAATTTTTCCCCACAAAGATAAATAGTAGCATATTTGAATGCCTAAAAAAGTATCTGATTTTTAAATTAATACTTGAGTAATCTTTGGATTTGGAATTTAAAGGTTATCTTCTCTCTTTACTCAGTAGACATTGCTATATTTCCTTCCCACACTTAGAGATGTAAATGAGAAGTGTAATGTGAGTCTGATTCTTATTAATTTTGTGCAATTTCACTTTTCTCTCTGGAAACTTAAGATTTTCCCATTAACTTTGGACCTCAAAGGTCCACTCTAAATAGTGAAGGTGTGCTGGCCCAATACTCAGGTGCTACTATGCTTTGGTCCAAAGCTTTAGACTTTCTGTAGCTCAGGGAAACATTCGTCTAGAGGTGGGAGAATTCTTCCCTTTCATCCTTTATTCCTCTCTCCTTCTGGAACTCATTAAATGGACACTGGGACTTCTAGATTGATCATTGGTATCACTCACTTCCATCTTTTTCGCTTGATCATTTGGAATATTCAAGTTCTTTATCAGTTCTCTATTCTGAGAGAACTTTCAGCTTGGTCCTCCAATTCACCTTTATTCCATTTTCTGCCCTTCTATTAGCAATATGAATTTCAGGATGTGCTTATTTCTAATAAATCTTTCTTGATCTCCATAGCACCTTTTTCATAGCAGTCTGCTCTCACTGCGGGTAAGATGTCAATTTTTATAAATGAACTGTAAATGGATGAGGGCTTCTAAGTGCTTTTTTTTTTTTTTAATCAATTCAGTCTCACCTACTTTATGGATCATGAAGATTCCTCAAAGATTTTCTTCTGCTGATTGAAAACTTACCTGATTTCCAACCCTAATATTATCCCTACTTTACTCTTTCTTCTGCTTTGGCATGGCTTTTTGAAACTGGATTTTGTAAGTCCACCATTTTGAACCAGAAGTCCTCGTAGCACATATTGGCCTAACACCTAGCATTTTATCATGGGTTTGCAGCAACTGTTGGATTTTGATGAAAATTCTCCTGTTGCAAAGAGGACAATCCCACACTGCACCCATATGTCATTATTTAGGAATTTGGTTTTAACGTGACCAATGTAGGGAGCCTACCTTTACAAACCACTGTCTGAACTTTGGCACTCCATTTTCCGGAAGTGGTACATCTCACTTCTTCTCTGCCTCCAGATAAAATGAAACCTTGGCGGCAACTTAGCTGACATGTGGTCCCAGGTTTGGCTGGCTGCTTGCCACAGTTGGGGGGAGAAACAGTGACACCTTTGGGCTTCTGAAAGGGGGAGCAGTGGCGCTCTGTTGAGGGAAATGAGAGAATGTCATTTGCATTCCCACAATTTGGAAAAGCCACAGATTCTCTTTACTTAGAGAAAACAATTATGTTGCCTCGAGATTAATAAACGTCATTAAAAGATAACTGTATGACGCTGAATATATGATGCACTTTAAATAATTTAAAACTACACCTCTCTAGTTACCTCATATTAATCTGCCAGTGCAGCAAATTCTGAAAGACTTCTGCTGTTTTAATCAATGCCGACTGAATTTAATCATTTGGAACACCTTCATCCAGTTTGCAGAATATTCTTTTATGGCATTGAAGTATAAAATAGGAAACTAAATTATTTCATGGATTAAGAAATAAATTCAGCAGTCTCTTCTTTTTGAGCTTTTTTGTGCCATCTTTAAGCAAACACATTAGAAGCAAAACTTTTTTACCTACCCTAAAATACTGTGTTATAATTAGGCCTTGACCACTTGATCATTGATGTTTTTAGCATAGATAAAAATGGCAGACGAACTAGGCAGAATGCAGAAGAATGGAAAATCAAGGCTAGGACATTGCATGCATGTGTTTGTATATGTCTTTGTGTGTGTGGGCATGTGCACGTGTATGTGCATGTATGTGTTTGTGTGTTTGTATGTGTGTCTGTGTGTAGTGACTCTGCTGGCAGCATTGCTCACTTCTTTAGTCTGTATTCCCCTATAATAACAGCTAACATTTATTCAGAACCTACTAAATGCAGCCTTTATTCTAAGAGCTTTAGATTCATTGACTCATTTAATCCTCTGCAGTAGAGAGTATTGTTATCATTCCCATTTACAAACAGGGAAACTGAGGCATAGAGAAGTTGAGGAACTTTTCCAGGGTCACCCAGCGGGTCAGTGGCAGAACCTGTGTATTCCTAACCACCCACCATTCCGCTTCCTCCCGTAACAATTTCTTTCAAACCTCAGTGCCAACAAAGGCCATTTTCCTTGAGAAATTGATTTGTCTTTATTTCTGCTCAGAGTGGGCCACGTGCCTGACCAGGCTTTCTGTTCTGCTTTGACTAACAGGAAAACCAGAGCCAGACTTGTGGATCAGACTATGTGGAGCTAAACAGCCTACATACAGGGCTGCTTTTTTTTAAACTAAGAAAATTCTCCATCTGGCTGTCATGATTATTGAAGATTTTATTCCCTGTTAATATTCTTTCTTTTTTATTGTCTGCTTTTTTACTGATGCAAAAAAATTCCATATTTTGGGTGAACATGTTTTTAATTTTTCTATGGTATAATCTGATTTTTTCTTTTCAAATTACTTCCATTTCTTTTATGCTTAATAAGTTCTGATATCAGTCAGTATTCACTTATATATATTCACTGTATTTTCTCCTAGTTTTTATTTATTTATTTCTTTTGCTTTGTTTTGCTTTTTTCCCCTGGTTTTTTAATGGCTGCATTTGTACAGTTATATTTTTAAATCTATGTGGAATTTATTTTGGTCTCTGGTGTGGATTAAAGATATCTAAAAGTTTTGTGGGCTAAGTTTTGTTTTTCCCAAGGAGCTAGCCAGTTTTCCTACGTGATCAGTTGAATAACTTTTCTTCTCAACTGACCTGTCATGCCACTTTAATCTTACATGAAACTCTTATATGTTTCAGGATCTATTTAGTCCCTTTGATTTGGATGGCACTCTTCACACGCTTAGTTTTTGCAGCTTTAGCGTGTATGTTAAAACCTGGGAGAGCTAGTTTCTCTTTATTATTTCTGTTTCTTTTCCCTTTCAAAATTATTTTAATGATTTTTGCCTGTGTATTCCTCCAGATGATCCCTGGAATCATTCCATTATCCCAAGAAGAGGGTAAACAGAAAATCACTTTTAGGTTATTGAATGAGGTTGTAATTTATCTATACAAATATTGGGAGAGAACATACACTTTGATAAATGTTATAAATATTTAAGTACTGTCTCTCAGTAATATTTTGTAGTTTGTATCATACAGGTGCCACGCATTTCTATTTTAGGTTATTCTTATATGTTTTATATTGTCTATAGATCCATGAATATGATTCTTCATTATATACTCTGTTTATCAATATATGTTTATCAAGTCTCATTTCTTTAGTAGATTCATTCTATGTTTTAGCTAGACATGTAGTCTACAAATGATGATTTTGAATCATGATAGCTTTAATCTTATGATTCCTTACAAGGGCTAGAGCTTAGAGAACAATGCTAAATAATATGGAAGATCCTGAGTGTCCTTTTCTTTTCTTCCAGGTTTAATAAGACAGTCTGCATTGCTTCTCCATAAGTGGCTTCAGGTTTAATTTGGAAATTTTTTATTAAGAGAGAGTTATCAATATAATCTGAATTTCTTAGAATTTTACTGAAAATTTGCTTTAAATGACAATGGATGAAATTTTACCTTCTACTAAACAACCATACAAATTTTCCTACTTGATATAATGAAGTAATTTATTATATTGATAGATTACCTAAATCCACACATTTATTGGATAAATTCTACTTGTTTTAGTAATGCATTCTTTTGGATTGCTAGTATTTTTGCAATTATTAGGGTTATACACATAAGTCAGTCTATATGTATGGGTATACATATAGTTACACGTAAGGTTGGTCTACAGTTTTCTTTTTTTTTTGTAATAGTTGCGTCAGGTTGACAACAAAATTATAATAGTTTCATAATACGAATTGGACAGCTTTCTATTCTTTGAGCCAAATTATATGAGAGTATAAGAATTAATGTTTCTTAAAAGCTTTAAAAAATACCCCTTATTGACTCCTCAGTCATTTTTGGAGCTAATTAATACTCTGATAACGTTTTCCATTTCTTTTGGAGCAATTGTATATTTGCCTTTCTACTTTGTTTCTTGAATCATTTAGGAATTTCTTTTTTCCTAGGAAATCATGCATACTATCAAGAATTTTCTATTCATCCTCTTAAACTCTCAAACATCTATATACTTTGTTATAGCACCTTTGAAAATTTCTAGTTTTGCATTTTTCTTACATACAGTTTTAAATTGATTTCATTATTTTATCCAAAAGATTTCTACCTTATATATTCTACTGCATCCCACCTCCCTTTATAATTCATTTTCCTATATTTAAACAATTTTATGTTCTTTTAATTTCCTTCAGAATTGTTCTTTTCCTAACTTTTGAATTTAATGCTAACTTTAGTTATTTTTATTTCTTCCTGTTTAATAATGAAAAGATTTATTGCTATGAAATTATATCTGCAAATAATTTAGGACACATCTCATAACTTTGGTTTTAGGACTTTCTTAGTTTCATTGTTTATTTAAAAATAAGTAATTGGATTTGTTTTATTTCTCCCTTGGCATTTAATTCATTTCCTTTATCTAATATTATATTTCCTTTATCCATTATTGTATTGGGGTCTTTATATTTTTGTGTATTTTGATCTAGTTCCATATTTCAGAAAATTTTAAGAACATTGACTCTGTTATATGTGTTTCAAATAACTTCCCTTTTGTTTATCTTTTAATAATGTATAGAATTCCTCAAGTATAGAAATTTTTATTTTTATATATTCAAACCTATTGTTCTTTTCTCTTTATTCTTAGGAAATTCTTCTCTATTAAAACACAAAGTTTAAAAAATTCTTGGCAGGTTCTCCTCCATTAAAACCTCATAATTTTTGCTAAGAGATTTCAAAGTGAGTCGGGAGGTCATTCCAGAGGTTACACTTATTCATGTCTCAGCAGGATCTCACTGACTGCCACAGCAGACAGCGCCTCAAACAGCAGGCTCCTGAGGGCTCTAGACATTGTATAACAGGGCAGACAGGCTCAGGAATTCAGCACTGTCAGTGGGCCTTACTTTGGAATATATTCTCCCCAGTGTAACAGAGTTAGATTCATTCACAGTTTCCCTACACATGGCTCTTCTGACCCTTTTATTTGAACCTATAATTAGCAGAATACTTTTAAAATGTATGTCCCAGAGACTTAAATCTTTGGTCTGTTCGTGTGCTGGTTGAGCCCTGAATCTCAGGAGAGTTGCAACACCGACTCTCCAGTTCATTGGACTCGCCCAGGACAACTTACAAGGAGATGATGATGGACAACGCCCATCCCAAGGAACAGAGAGTTTCTACAACTGCAAGCAAGATAGTTCCATCCACCTGCCCCATGGGATCTAAGCCCCCTCCCAGGTAGAAACAGAGTGGGCGTCACCATCCCAAATCCTCAGGATTGGGGAATGAGCAATGGACTAAAGTAGACTTATTATTATTCTATTATAGACTTATTATTCCAGCAATGGAATTGTATCATTGATATAAAGGCAGTGGCCACCAGAGGTTCTGAGGGGAGGGAAGGGAAGGATAGGTGCAACATGGGGGCAATTTCAGGACACTGGAATTGTCCTGCATGGCATTGCAATGACGGATACAGGTCATTATACAGTTTGTCAAAATCTATAAAATTGTGTGGGGCAGATTGTAAACTATAATGTAAACTATATTCCATGGTTAGTAGCAAAACTTCAATATGTGTTCATCAATTGTAACAAATGAACCACACTAAAGAAAGATGTTAATGTGGTAAAGTGTGGGAGGGGGAGGGGGTGGAATATATGAGAAGCCGCTATATTTTTGATGTAACAGCTATGAAATCTAAATCTTCTTTAAAAATAAAAGAACCAAACATTTCAAAAAAATCATAATCTTTTTTCTAACTTTTAAAGTTTCTTTTTTATATTTCACTCTTTAACTTGCCTGGACTTTAGTGAGATGAGAGTGAAAATTAATTTTTAGATAAATTCTTCTCCATTGATTTCTGAGATTTTCTTCATTGAATATTATATTATTCTATAAACCAATGTTTGTTGCTGAGCTATGTTTGCACTTCTATGCATTTCCATTGTTCTGTGCTTCCTCATACCATTAATGTACTATTTTAATTACTGTGGGTTCCTCATCTATCTTGTGATGGTAACACTAAGTATATGTTCATTGTACCTCATGCTCAGATTTTTAAATTTTACCTGTCTATTCTTTGATACACTTTTTATTCATTTACATCAATTTTTAAAATGGGAATTTTCATAGTAATTATGACTATTGTCAGAATTTGGTGGCTACAGTGAGTTTTTCCCAATAAATTGCAAAGAAGGATAAACGTTCCCTTTGACTTCAAATCCACAAAAATCTGCATACATTTAAAATCATTGCAGAAGTGTGCTCATTAATTTTAAAGTGAATTTAACACAGAGTTACTGCACATGAACCTCATGAAATGTATTATCGTTTTTATGTAAGATTGGCACTTCATCACAAGAGCAGTTAGTCGATCACAGAACCAGAGAAAGAAGCAATTCACAAGATTAAACATTAATATTTACATGAAGTTCTAGCCTGAGGAGATGGGGTCCCAGCGAAATAGATTTTGAGATTTATTGCCCAATTTTGCGGTGATGGAGTCATCATATTCACTTAATTTAATGCCATGAAATATCTAAAGCAGTTAACTCCCTTCGTTCTGATTTTATGCCTAACAAGTCTATTGATGGTTTGGTTCCCTTGTAGCTTCTGCCTGTATGGAAATAAATGCTGGTCAGGTCTATGTCTTTTCAGGACCCCTAATAATTATCTTGCTGTAAATAAATAGACTCTTCATTTAATTGTAAATTTTATTCTCTTGTCCTGGAGAGACTAATCTCTTCTCCATGTGATGACCTCAGTTTTCTGCATGGGGAGGGTCAAACCTTGAACTGTTAATGAACCCTCCAATTTAGACCAGCATCCTTCTTGGTGATGCATTCCTTATTATTGGGCATAGACCCAATAGTAGATCATACTTGATTAAAACTATAGATCAGTTTGGAAGGAGATATCATATTTGTAATATCCAGTTTTCCCACTGGGTCCTGGCATATCTCCATTTATTCCCTACATATGGTTCTTCTACTTGTTCCTTTATGGGGGAAGTTGGTTATTTAATTATATACCTCCAAGTACTCTTAGTTATAATAAGGGATCACTAAGTGGTAGCTATCATCATCATCATGACCATCACCATTAATACAACCATTGTCATTTGTGTCTACACTGTGTACGAAGCAGCAAGCTGGTTTTATTTATCTAGAACCAGTTACATTAGTACTCATAGTGAGTAGCAAGACAGCAAATCTTCTGGACAAAACTTTATGACCCATCTTAAGTTTCACTGGTACATAATATCATCCTTTCATCAACAAAGTAAAGGTAAATTGTGCTTGACAAAGCAAGGGAGTTGCATAGTATTTACTTTAAAAGAAATCCATCCAAATTGACCCCAATTAAAAAAAAAAAATTAAAAGCATTGTCATTTGAAGCTGTAAACTTCAGGGAGTTGGAAACTTGAATTCAGATTTTGAAGTCTTTTTGCCAACAAAGAGGAATAAAACAATGTATTTGTTTATGTATCTATAAGGCCATGCATCTCTATATATGGATATGTATCTCCATTAATTGTGAGTTGGTTTCTAGTGCTGGGTCTTCACAGAAAACAGTAGAAATCAGTGAGCAAGAAAAATGAATCTCAGAAGGCACCATGCTTTGGGGTCTTACCCACACACCGGGGTTCCAGACCATCCCACTGGGAGTTTCCTTGACAGGTAAGCTTTGCACTTCCTTCCAGTCTGTAGCCTTCGTCACAGGTAACCAAACACGCTGTCTTATAGGACATGTCCCCTGTAGAACAGCTGATGCGACCATGTTTGGGTTGGCGGAGATGGGGACATGTTCGCACTATGTAAAATGAAAACAATTAGAATGACATTTTACTAAATGAGCGCAAAAATATTAATTACAAGTTTAATGACACCTATGCTTGGAAAGCAAGAAAATGTCCTTTTCGCAAAATTTCAAAAGTAAATAACATGCCATCACTTTGTGTTACTATGGGGCAAAAAAAGCCTATGATTTATCAAATGCATTGCCCAAATAACATCACTGTTATTTGCCAGCCCTCTGCCCAATGTCTGAGGGGTCTAGTCCTACAGGGACGATGATAGTAGTAGATGGGAGGTGGCTGACAAGACGAGGGACCTGCAACCTTCAGCTGGGACTTGGCTATGAGTTTCTAAGACAGAGATTTCAGGTTTATGATCAAATCATTTCTCAGCACCCATGGGCACACCCCACCCTCTGCAGGCTTCAATCCAATATCCCACTCTGTGACCACAACTCTGGTCTTTCCAACCTTTTTACTCCTTTTTTCCTGTTATGGATTAATTTTGTGCCTCCCAAACAGATATGCTCAAGTCCCAACCCCCAGTCTCAAGAATGTGGCTTTATTAGCAAATAGGATCTTTGAAGATATTAAGATAAGGTCAACCTGGGCTAGATGGTCCCTAATCCAATATGACTGGTGTCCTTAAAAGGGGAGGAAATTTGGATGCAGACAGGCATATAGAGAGAGAGGACAGTCTGTGAGGGAGGCAGGGATGGAATTCTGCCACAAGTCAAGGAATGTCGAGGGCTGCCAACAAGCCAATGCCAGAACTCTATAGAATTCACAAGATTATGGCCCAACCAACACCTTGATTTGGACTTGTAGCCTCCAGAACTGTGAGACTAAATTTCTGCTGTTTTAAGCCACCCGGTTAGTGATACTTTGTTATGGCAGCCCTTGGAAACTAAGACTTCCCTAAAACACATCCTTGTTTCAATCATCTGCTCACCTCTGGGTCACTTTGCATTCTTAGTTTAGTCTCTTCTTTCCCCTCTCTCTCCCTCTCCACCTCTCTGCCCCCACACACAGACTGGGTGATTCATTAACTATATAGATGATCATTCCGGCATCCTAGAGTCATAAACATGATTTCTTCTCCCATAACCAATGACCATAACCTTCACCCTACCTCAGCTACTATTCCCATTGCCATATCCTCTAGACCTTGTCTTCACCAATTCCAAGCGTCCTACTCTCTGACAACTACCTCCTATCCTTCTAGATCACTGCTTAAAGTGCTCTAGCTCCACCAATGTCTATACCCTGCTCGTGTCTCCAGCCTGCCATGTGCTCCTCTTTAGAGAGATCGTCTCTAAAGTGTTTATACTCTTTCTACGCTTCTTTTCCTCCAGTCCTTGCTTAGACCCACTCCAATCAGTGTTTCCAATCAGGGGAAAGAGGAAGGAGAATGAAAAGGGAAGGAAAAGAGGAGAAGAAAGGGGAGAGGAGGGGAGGGAAGGAAGGTGGAAGAAATAAAAGGGGGACTAGAAGAGGAAGATGATGGGAGAAGATGACAGGGAGAGAAGGGGGAAGGCAAGAGTAGGGGAGAGAGTAAGGTAGTGGGAGGGGAAAGAGTTACCAAAAAAAGAAAGGGAAGAGGGGAAGGCTGCCCAAAGCCACGGAAAAAGCACTCTTTCAGTTAATGGCAGGTGATCATTCCTTCCATGATCAGAAATACAAAGAGGAGAGCAGAGTCCTGTAGAGTATGTGAAAGGATGGGCACATAGTCTCACTTTGATAGCCTGTGGATATAATCCTATAAGTACCAGGCATTGTGCAAAAAAACAAAAACAACCCCTACAAAAGAACACAGTTCAGCCTGTTCTCAGATGGCACCTCTGCACAACAAAGGCCAGAAGAAACATAGCAGTCTCTAAAGATTCTATAACAAAGTCATCAGGGACTTGAGAATCTTATTGAGACTCTGAGTGAGATATATTTTTCTTTCTTCTACTTTTCTGCATTTGCTCATTTCTATATCAGACATTTTATGATGAAAACTTAACCTTAAAATTATAGGAGTGGAAACCGGGGGCAAAATATTCAGAGTGTTTGCCAGACCCTATTCTAAAGGAACACATTCAAATTATATTACTTGGCAGGGAACAATTACTGAGTGCAGTAGGTATGTGTGTAGGATTTATTGCTCCTTAGAGAAAAGTCAAGCATTGATTAGAGGTTAAATCATAAGCCCCAGCCTCTTCCCTCCCTGGGATGCTTTGGACCAAATTCAATGATCAGTGACAAATGAGTAGAAATATTTTTCCTTCCACGTTTTTATTTTTATTGAATGTGTCCATCATATAAGTAGAATCCTCAGTAAGCGTGTCCATCCAGTGTGGAGATATATTTTGCCTTCCACGGTTTGGCTTTTACTGAGTACGTCCATCATGCATAGCACCACATCATGGGCCACATGGGATTGAAAGCTGAATAAGATAAATTCCTACAATAAAGATGTGTAAAATCTGGAAAACCAAATTAAACAACTGCTTTTAGCTTCAATAAAATGCTGAAACCACTCCTGCTTTCCCGACCCTAGAGCAATGGATTTGTAACATCTCTCAAGTACTGATAGTAAATTAGAGTTTACTTGGTGTCTCATACTGATGCAAATTATACTGCTTCTCAAATTTTGGTTTTAATAAATTTTCATTGCTCCTCAGAGAAAAATAAAACATATGCAATAATTCTTATTTAGTCCTTAAACATCTTACATTCTTTTTCAATCAAGAGAGATCATTTATCACTTTAAAAATGTAAATTTTGGTTTTAATAAACTTTCATTGCTCCTCAGGGAAAAACAAAGCAAATGTAAGAAGTCTTATTTAGTCCTTAAGCATCTTACATTCCTTTTCAATCAAGAAAGACCATTGGTTATCATTTAAAAAAATAGGAACATGCTTTTTAATTTAAAAATCCATATATTAGTTTCAACTATTTTTTATTTTAGCAAGATAAAAAAAAAACTTGCAATAAAGGTTTCCTGACCTTTATTCCTTTCTCTGTTTCATTTCAAAAATGAGGTGAGCTTGATATCTCAGACTGAGATGTCAGGAAGTCCCCTAACCCTCCAGCTTCTCTTCTGGACCTTCAGTTCCCCAGCTCCTTCCACAAGTGTGTAAGGCCCAGTTCCTAAAACTCTCTTATCCCATGACATACATGGTGACCAAGCTCCCTGACTGATACACAGAGTGTAACTGCTGGAGGGACTCACATACAAAGTCACCCCATCCAGGCTGAGCAGGTTGGCAAGCAGAGATGGCTTACCATGGCCGAGAGCAACGGCGAGGGAATTGGACAACCAAGGCTGAGGGCTTCCTGAGGGGTGGTCATTTCTTATGGCTTTAGTGTAGGGGACAAAGTTCAGGGTGTGGCTGGTGGAGGGTAGAGAGGGAGGCAGGGACCACACCTTATCCTGAAGGTGGAATCTAGTCTGCTTTTCCGGCTCTTCTCTGGAAAGCCAGTAAGTGAGAGCTAAAATGTAATGTTTTCTGCCTCTGTCTTGAGGTATTTGGAGGAAGGAGCAGAGGTTTTACACAGAGCCTATAACTGTTGACTTTACAGGAACATATTTAGAGGATTTTATTAAATTTTAAGCTGTGACATGTGGGTTTTTACCATTTGAGAGTGCATGACTGAGAATGTCTTTCTTTTGACTTCACACCTAAATCTCACTGATACCATACTTTTCCCTTTTCTGTCATCTCCTTTCTTCATTCAGTCTTCTAATTCTTTTCATTTTTCCTTATGTGTTTGTATGTATTGATGAGAATCTGAGTTGGGACCTGATTTAGGCGGATTCATATTTATAGGTGGGTTCGGTACTGGTAACTGATAAACAGTGGATGTCTGCTTGGGTTCACAAAGTACCTTGGAGTGATGAGTAGGTGGGCTTCCCTTCTGGGTGTGGGAACAAGAGAAGACAGCTGAGGATTTCTGGGCTCTTGGAGCAGTCAAACCCCCAGCAAAGCTTATTGCCAGAGGATCAGAGGATGCCTAAGGAATGCGTGGGTAGGGTTGCCAGCTTTAGCAACAAAAAACAAAAACAAAAACAAAGAAAACCCAAGATCCCCAGTTAAATTTGAGTTTAAGACAAACCAACAAATACATAAATATTTTAGTATAATTGGGTCCCAAATCTTGCATAGGACTTATACTAAAAAAATTATTTGTTGTTTATTTGAAATTTAAATTTAACTGGGTGTCCTGGAGTTCATCTGGCAACACTTGATGGTGGGGCGGGAGTGAATAGTGTTTTCAGATTCTGGGTAGGGATTCTGGTGAAGGTCCTCAAGTCCTGTGGCTTGTTTCCCTCCTACCATTTCTTAGATCTGCTTCTTTTCCAATTTGACCGGTGAAACCTTAGGAAGTAGACAGTACCACAGTTGTAAGAGAACTAGGGAAGTAGGTCCTGGAGAAGGCAAGAGTGGAGGTGAATGGAGGCATTGTCTGTCTGTTGCTGCTTTGTATTTAATGTGAGTTCTTCTTGTGGTGCTGTCCCCTCTCTATTAGGCTGGGGACACCACTTTAGCAACTTCCCCACTTTCTCTAGCAATTTGTCTACTCCAAGTGAAGGATGGAGAGGTATATGTTGGCTAACTGCTCCTATTGCTGGGTACTGGTACGGATGTTGGCACCAAAATTGGCACCCACCCCTGACTATTCCAGAACCTCCACTGGCAGCCTGTTTTGGCTGCTTTAAGTTTACGCAATCAGTCCATTTACTTCCCGGGCAGCCCCTTCCTTTGCCTATTGATAAAAGGAACATAAAGGACATAGCTTATGATGATGTGGTCAATTGAACTTAGTAGTTCTGATTTCAAACGTCCTATGATTTTTTTTTTCTTTTTTGTGGTCTGTGGTCTATGGAATCAAAAGGAAGAAGGAACTTTCACTGGCCCAATAGAGTTTAAATCAAGGAAATCAAGCAAGACAATCAATAAAAATGTGAACTGGCAGTTTGCATACCTCTGCAGTAGCTCTCTGAACCAGACCACAAACCACTGGGTAGACACAAGAAAATGCTGCTTCCCACGAGGTCAAATCCAGGGTGACACCGGACCCCACAGGCTGCATTGAAGTGGTTGTTGCAAGTATTTTGGATAAAGTAACCATTTTCAGGAGGCTTTAGGGCAGGGCAATGGACAACTAACATTTACAAAAATAAGAGCAAAAAGCAAAGTTAGCATTTTTCTATGAAGCATCTTTTTTTTTTTTCTTAAGGGAACATTTCATACATTCATCTCAATTCTCAATTCTCCATAAGATTCCCATTTCTGCTTTTGAAGATCTGAGGACATATTTGAAAGAACAACCTTTGCATCTGACTCCTATTAGGTATTTACTTCCAATTAAATACAGACCAAATAGTATTTTTTAACCTTTAAAAATCTCAGTTTTATTGATACATATTCATAAAGCATACAAGCCACACAAAGTGTGCAATCAAGGGAATTTGCTATAATCACAGAGTTGTGCATTCATCACTTCAATTAATATTTTTTTAACTTTTAAAACATTTTATTTTGAAATATAGATGGATGTGAGATTTCCTATTTCTTGACCTTAGCTATTGTCCCTCTTTATTAAGTTACAGAAGAACAAGGAAGTCCGGCAAAGCATATTTGTTACTAAATCCAAGGCCACATCTTCTTATACATGGTATATGCTAATGAAATGCTTTTAATTTTTCATATGAATAAATATTGTGACACTTTACTTATTAAAATATTTTAAAATGGATTTGACTATCACCAGAGCTAAAATCAGATCATTTGTTATCCAAATTTATTATTAAAATTGTGGCTTTCCTCTCTTAGGTTCATTTCAGACCTTTTATAAGTGCTAAAACCTTCTGATTTAATTGTTACATCACTCCTAGGGTTTCAGATCCTCTGTCTCTGGATCAACATATGGATGTGTTCAGTGATAAAAAGAAATGCTACATAATAAAAGCAAATACTACCCCTCCAAAATATGTTTAGGGGAAGTGAGAGTAAAGACCATTCTAAATGAACTGGATTAAAACGCCAGCATTATTTCCCTCAAAGAGATCAGCTTTTATAATTCCTATTTACCCAACTTTTAAATTTCATGGTGCAAGACTTACCTTCGCAGGTCTGGCCCGATGCCTGATACCCCTCCTTGCAGACACAGTCTTCTGGGAATGTGCTTCCGGGCGGAGAGGTGTGGTTTTCATTAGGACATGGAATGCAGGTGCTGACCCCTCCTGGTGAACCTTCGGGTTTGTATGTCCCTGATGGGCAAGCTGTGGGCAGACAACAAGCATATGTGCCATAGCACATGATATTTAACAGAACTTCAGAAATAAATTAGGAGAAGATGCACCAAACAATAGGTTTTCACAGAAATAATAGCTTAATTCAAGCAAGGAGGGAAATCTTTTTTTTTTTTTTTTGTTCTTTTAAAGCATGCTGTAGTTATTTACAAGTTATGAGGTGGCCTCTGCAATCCACAATTAGTTGCAATTTCAATATAACACAGTATGATAAGCCTGGGCTTATGGGTAAGCAAACTGGAGATAGCAACATACGTTAAGGGACTGAAAGAAATCAGTTGAGGGAAATAATCCAATTAATGGGAAATAGACCCTTTGAAGAAAAAAAAGCTAAAGAGCATGCTTTTCCCAGGCTCAAGGAAAAAAAAAAAAGATTAAAAGCGATATCTGATTGATCTTGCCTCACATCCTCTCTCTGTACTGACAATGTGATTTTGAATTTGTAACTTAATATCTCTGGAGTTATACATCTGTAAAATAACTCAAAATTAAAAGTGCAATACTACAGAAATTGTGGAATAAAGGGACCTGCAGTGCTCAGTTAAGCCATTAAATGTCACATAGCCTTAGTATGCATTTGATTCTTAAAAAACAGTAACAACAAAGTAACCTGCACTTATGTGATAGTATTTTATATAAATGATCTCATTAAATCCTCCCAGTAAAATAAGTATTATTAATTATATATTAATAATAATTATGCATTATTATTGTTTTTTAAAATACATTTAATTTTATTTTTAAAAATACTTAGATTACATAAATGTTACACAAAAATTATAGGGATTCCCATGTGCCCCACCTCCCACACCTCCCACAACCTCCCACATAAACATCCTTCATTAGTGTGGCACATCACCTGCAATGATTATACACATCCTGGGGCTCTGCCACTGAGCATGGATCATAGTTCACACTGTAGAACATACTCTCTCCCACACAGTTCTGCATGGTATATGATGGTATAAAATGGCCTATATCTGTCATTGCAATGTCACTCAGGACAATTCCCAAGTCCTGAAAAAGCCCCTGTAGTACAACTGCTTTTCCCTCTCCCTGCATCCAGAGTGTCCAGTGGCCACTGGCTCCACATTAATGTTGTAATTTCTTCCATTGTTTGAAACACAATACGTCTATAACAGAATACCATCAAGTCCACTCTAGTCCATAGGTTTTCCCCCATTCCTGAGGAGTCTGGGATGGTGATGTCCACTCCACCTCCAAGAGAGAGGGGGCTTATATCCCATGGATAAGATGGATGGGACCATCCTGCCCATAGCTGCAGACTCTCTCCATTCCCTGGGATGGTCATTGCCCATCATCATCTCCCCACCTGGTGTCCTGGGTGAGTACATTGAGCTGTAGAGTAGGAGTTGCAGCTCCACTGAGAATCCAGGCCCAGCTGGCACATGGACAGCCCAAAGACTCCAGTCTCTGGATGTACACCTACAAACTCCAGCACCATGTATAGGTTTGAATAGAAGGGACAAATGAACCATGTGCAGGGAAGACATATTAGAGTCCAACTCTGTCACTCCCAGGAGCATAGATTCCAAAGCAGGGCCCACCAACAAGGCATCAAACTCCGGAGCTATCCACCCTGACATAGAACCTGGGTGTCTCCAGAGCCCTCAGGAGCCCCTCTATTTGGGGTGATATCCACTTTGGAAGCCTATGAGGTCCTACTGAGATGTGCATAAGTGTTACCTCTGGGATAACCTCCTGACTCACTTTGAAGTCTCTTAGCCATATGAACTCATTTGTCTTTACCTTTCCCCCTTTTATTTGAGGTCTTTTTCCAGTCATATTGCCAGTTGGCACATGGTGGTAATCCCTCGTTGCCAGGGAGGCTCATCCCCGGGAGTCATGTCCTACCCTGGGAGGAAGGTAATGCATTCATATGCTGAGTTTGGCTTAGAGAGAGGCCACATTTGAGCAATAAGGAGGCTCTCAGGCGGCAACCCTTAGGCACCCCATAACAATAGGTTAAGTTTCAGTTTCAAGAGCAAAGACTCCTAAGACTACTCATCAACAACAAGGGCCCATCAGTGGATCATCCTCCTTTGCCAGACACTGCCCCTGCACTTGGGGGACTGTTGCTGCTCCCATGGAGAATGTGGCAGAGCTCTCCAGGATAGGAATTCAGTATTCTCTCATTTATTGAGTGATTCTCCACCCACTGTGACCATACCCTGTGAACATTTGAACAATTTTATACACCTTGTATGTATGTTCAGTTGAACTTCCTCCCATGCACCCCCCATCCCTGACACCCCCCACCAACAATCCTCTCCCAC
>JAQZBX010059056.1:0-17674 GCA_029593785.1 Cabassous unicinctus | reverse complement strand
CCCCCGTAATCCACTCAAACCAGCCCCAATCATGCCGGCGCGCACAGACGAAGCCAGCTCCAAGCCGCGGAGGCGAGGGTTCCGGCAACGCCACCGATTTATAAACAATTTTCTCTCCGACGATTAGCTTACATTTCCCCTGATAGCTGCTTAATTTTCTTGTCAAGAATACACAGTTTTCACATTTATCTCGCTGCAAGAGTAATTAATTTCCAGACCATAAGTAAGAACTTAATTTGATACCTGCGAAGATTATAAACTATTTCAAGCTGTTGTTTACACGAAATCAAGAAAGATTCGTTCTGTTTGCAATTATGTTAACGAGGAAGCAGAGTGGCTATTTCTTTTTCAGGGAACTTGGCATAATTTTGCCGTTACCAAATGAATTAGTCGAAAACAGCCGGCTGCTGCCGCCGCAGACCCCTCCACAGCTATTTTTAGGGTGAGCCTGGTGAGGGGCCTGGGGAGAGGCTGAGGACCCCGAGGGAGGCTTTGGTGGGAAACCCTGGGAGCAGAGAGAGCAACTCACCCTGTGTGCTTCCGAGGGCCGCTGGCCGCCGGCCCGGGCTGCGGGTGGGGAGACACCAAGGGCCAGCAGAGCCGTGGAGAGACCTGTGAGCCCAGACACCAGCGTCCCAGAGCTACACAGACCGGTGGGCGCCCTGTGAGGGGTAAGAAGGGCTGACCCTGCCTGGGGGGGCTGTGGCCGCCCAGCACGTTCCCACACGATGGCTAATTGCCCGTGGCCCCCTGGCTGGGCTGTGGGGCCTGCTGTTTGCTCACTGGTCTGGACACGGCCAGGAAGGGGCTTTGTGGATGGGATTGGTGTCTGCAGCCAGTCGGCTCTGAGTCAAGGACCTGGTCCTGGGGGCGTGGGTGGCTCGTCCGATCAGTGGAAGGCCTCAGGTGCAAAAACAGGTTTATGGGGAGGAAGAGACGTTCCCATGAGGCTGTGCCGTCGACTCACATCCACGTGTCCTGAGTGGCCTGTGCCACCAGAGCCCCCCCGGAGGCCCACGCGGTGCGTCCGGCGGGGAGACCGCCTGCTCTGCCTGAGTACGCACAGCAGTGTCACAGAGCATGGGATGTTGGAGCTGCGGGTTAAGGGCTGGGGCCATCGCGTCTGGGAAAGGGGCCGGGTGACGGGGCCACACCACGAAGGTCGCGTGTGCTTGCCGGGGGGCAAAACCTGCAGGATGCAGAGGGGGGATGTGGCAGGTGTGTGGGGGGCAGGCCAGCTGCAGGTAGCCAGATGTGGCTGCGGGTGCAGGGGGTGGGCTCTGGGGCCTGGGCCTTGAGGAGGCAGGAGAGGGTGTCGGACAGCCCCGAGCCCAAGGGATGTGGTCTCAGAGCGCCGGCTCGGCCTCCTGGGCACCGGCCCTCCCAGCAACAAGCACTGGCCAGGAAGGCCGCCCACTTGCCTGCCCGGCGGGCGACGCAGAAGAGGGGGCAGTCACGGCGTGACCCGCTGGCGTCCGCGGGCACTTTACCACCGTCCCGGCCGGCTCGGGAGGTGGGGGCCGCCCTCATAAATCGGGGTGGCTGGAGCCAGCCCAGGTGAGGCTGCGAACAATGTCCCATTGTGGCCCCGTGGGGACTGTTTGACACCACTTGACACCAGCTCGTAGGCTGTAAAATCTCCCGCCCGGATCCGATTTCGCCTTGCTGGCCCTTGGAGGTTTAGGGCTGGGACAGGCACAGTCTGACTCGACACAGAAACCATTTACAGCCGGGCTCAGAGCCGCCTTTATTGGCACCGAAAGGCGCGTGTCCCCACGCCTTCATTTTGTCACCTGCCAGGTGGTGCGGGCAGCAGTGGGGCTTGTGTGGGGGACAAGGACGGGCGCGCGAGCTGCCTGGGGTGGGGGAGGACAGCTCACAGCCTCGGGCTTCCTGGGAAACCCACGGCGCTCCCCCCAAACCCCCAAGCCTCCGTGGGCCCTGTCTCCAAGTCAGGGTGACGTGGGGGCCCACGGCCAGACACGGTCTCATCTGTGGACGCCTTCCTTCAGGGGCTTGCGGCAGAAAATGCGCTTGCGGGAAAGACAGAAAGCACGCCTGGCCCGGGCTGGGGGCTGGCGTGAGGCTGGGTGTGGGGAACGGGTGGCGTCGGTGGGAGGCCTCCTGTCGGGGATGAGGTCGGCAGAGCGGAGCGCACAGCCTCTCTCTCCACGCAGCCCCCGCGGGCAGAGGCCTCGCCCCGGCCCCCGCCAGGCTTGTCCCCACAGGGGCCGTGTCACCGGGCAGGGAGGGCGTCCCAGGGGGCCGAGCTGGCTGCCGGCAGGTGACAGAAGGCTCTCAGGTGGTGGCCGAACGACTGCTTTTTATTTTAACCCGCATGCTTGCACTTGAACACACGTCCGAAGAGAGCGTGCCGAGCTATAAAGCAACGGCTTCGCGGGCATTTCGCGGGGCAAGGCTCCGGCGGCGTTGAAGTTGACGTGGTGAGCAGACGTTAAGGAGGGGGTTACATAGAAAACAGCCCCGTGAGCCACGCGTGTGGGAAAACCACGAGGGAAGCGCCCACTTGCCTCGGCACACGCGTGGCCACGGCAGCGTGGCCGATGGTCGCCCCGAGGTGGAAGCGCCTCGGACGCCCCTCCGCAGGCGAGTGGGTAGACTGTGGTCCAGCCGCACAACACAGCGTTATCCAGCGCTAAAAACAAACGCGCCACCAAGCCCTGCAGAGACCGGGGGGACCCCCAGCGCCCCTTGCTGGGTGAAAGGGGCCCGTCTGAGACAGCGCCCCGCTGCCCGACTCCAACTGTACGACATTCCGGAAAAGTCCAACCTACACGACGGTGCAAAGCTTCGCGGCTGCCGGGGCGGGGGGCAGGGGCAGGGCATTCTGGGGCGGCGACGCTACTGCGTAGGAGGCTGGAACGGCGGGTCCACGACATCACGCATTTGTCTAAACCCACAGAGCCGCACGGCACGAGCGATCCTGAACGCCAACCGTGGACTTAGGTTAGGGACGGTGCCGCCGTCGTCAGTTGTAACAAAGGCGCCTGATAACGCACGATGTTAATAGTGGGGGAACCTGGCGGGTGGGTGAGGGGGCAGGGACTCTTTGTGCCTGATGCTGGCATCTTCTGCCAACCTAAAACCACTCTGGAAACAAAGCTGAATTTTAAGAACTGGTACTGGTTGCCTACATGTGAGGACAGGCCAGGAAGGAGAAGGGAAGTGGGGGACAGGGTGTGAGCTGTGCATGCCCCGCCCTGCTGCTGGGCCTCCAGCTCATCTGTGAAATGGGAGCGACCCTACCTGCCCCCGGGAAGGCACTGAGGAGTGGGCACTGGAGAGCCCTCGGCCCCCAGACTCCTTCCTGTCTGGAAGAACAGAGCCCAGCCCTATTCACGGAGTGGAAAAATAAGCTCCTTTTCCTTGCCAGGCAGCTGGGAAGATTTGGCGGGTTCTGTAGCTGGGGGGCTGGGTCCCGCCACACGACCGGAAGCCCGCAGCCAGTTCACCCCGGGCAGGGCTCTGGCTTCCAGGGAGAGTAGCCGCAAGCCGGGAATTCCGGATATGCCCCAGGTACACCTGGGGGCCTTGAGGTGGGTGGCACCGGTGGGGTCTGCCCTTTACTGGGGCTTGTTCCAGTTCAGAGCGTGTCCAGGGCCAGCAACTCAACCCTCACGAGGCAGGGAGGTGAGACAGAGAAACCGAGGCAGAGGGAGGCGAAGGTCCTCGCCTGAGGACCCTCAGGGCATGCGCTGATGGGGTCGAACGTGGCCCGGGGGCAGGAGGCGAGCCAGGTGAGGGGCTGTGGGGTCTCTGGCTCTCCGGGTGGTCAAGCAAAGCCCAGCTTCTTGGTCCTGGATCTGGCGCGTGTTCCTCGGCAGCCGTGGAGTGTAGAGAGCTTCGGCTCGGCCGGCTCTGGTCCGACTTGCGGGCCAGCGGGCACCTGCACCCAGGTTCGTCCTCAACAGTGCCATCGTGCCTTCAAAGGACGAGGCGCAGGCTTGCTCTTGGAGGGGCAGCCCTGGGGTTTGGGTGGCGGCTGCAGGGCCAGGGGGCGGAGTCTCAGGCTCCCGCTGTCCCTCCTGGCTGCTGGCCTGCACGGAGCCTGCGCCCCTCGACCCCACACACCTGCACATGCCACCCTTTCGTGTCTTCAAGGTGCTGCGTCTTCTGAGCGCCCGGCCCAGCTGCGGGCTGTGGTGCGCTGAGCTGCAGTGGAGCGTACCCCGTTCCCCCTCTGACCCCAGCACGGGCCCAGCACACAGCCACCCCCTCCCCAACTGGGTTCCAGCTGCAGCCCACCCCTGGCTCATTCTCCTCCTAGCTCTAGCCCTTCCCCTTCTGGCTCCTTCCTTTGTTCATTCTTTTCCATCCAAACGCTCAACCCGTCCGAAATGGAATCTGCAGTTGCCCCTGTGACTTGCCCGGCCTCTGGCTTCGTTCCACAATGGAAACCTGGGGGTCTTCTCAATACCCCTCTCCCTTCCTTCTGCTTGTCCAGCCCACTGCCAGCTCACCAGTCTAAGCCGCTGGCCTCATCCCCCTGCAGCCCATGGCTGCCCCTTGCTGCTCTCCCGGCTCCTCTACCCAACACACACACAACCAGAGCCATCCTGTATCTTCAGGGCTCTCAGGGCGATTTCTAGAATCTCTAACTTGGCCAGAATCTCTAACGTGGGCCCTTTGTGCCTCTCTCTCTCTCTCTGGGCCCCCCTTGCCTTTGCGCTCAGCCTCAGAAGACCCATGCTCCTAGGGCCCCAGGCCCTTTGCACAGGCCGTCCATGCTGGATACCACCCCCACCCTCACTCACTCCTGGCCGGCTCCAAGCTCCTGTCCCAAGTGACCAGGGAGGCGCTTGCCTTCTGATACTGTCCCCTCTTCATGCTGATAAGCAGGTTAACTGTGGGTAATTATGGGCATCTCCCCCTGCCCCCAGCCCCACTGGACTGTGTGCTCAGGGGGCAGGGACCAGCCCATCCCCTTCGTGGTGGCAGCCCCCGTCGCATGGACACAGGATGGACGGACGGATGCTGTGCTTCAGAAGGCTTCCTTTTCCTTTTCCTTCTGCTCCCGTAAGCTGTGGCTCCCGCTAAACTGCAGACCCTCCTCTTTGAGGAGGACACCTCCTGGCTCTGGGGGTGCCGGCCTGAGGAGGTGCTTCCCCGTGGCCTGCAGAGGAATCTCTGTCCTGGCTGGTGGCTGTCCCCCGGGCCACAAAGCCTTAGAGACCAGACGTCCGCATCCCTGGTGCCCTCTGGCCTGAGACCCCCGCGCCCCGGGCCCTGCCTGGGCCTCGCCGAGCCCTGGCTCTGGTCGTCACCCCAGGCGCCGGGGCTGAGAGTGGTGGGTGCTGGCGGTCCTCTGGGCGTCTGCAGGCCCCCCGGGGAGGGGGCAGCCGGCCGGGCTGGATAGAGCATCCCTGTGTGGGCGGCGGGCGGGCCGGCGACCTCGCTGCCGACACAGATGGCTCTTTATGTGTGAAATCTGACCTGCTGGCTCCTGGCCGGCGGGGAGCAGAGGGGGGCTGTGCGCCCCGCCGGAGCCCCGAGTGCGGTGGGCGGCGGGGAGCCAGGAGGGACGGAGGGGGCTGTGTGCTGGTCCCCACGGGTCTCCCCGCTGCCCCACTGGCCCCTCTTCCTCCTATTCTCAAATGGCCTGAGGGTCCCTGTCAGACACTCCAGCTGGCTGAGTCCTCGCCCACGCCGCCAGCCTGAGGGGAGCTGCTGGTCCTCTCGATGGCCCACCCCCTCACCCCCACTCCCCATGGCTGCGGCCACCCTGCCATCCTGCCATTGCCCCAATGTGCCAGGCTCGGGCCTACCTCGGGGCCTTTGCACATGCTGCACCCACTGCCCAGGAGGCCCTCCTCCCAGCCCCCCAGCCCTGCAGACCCCACACCCGCTGATCTCTCCATGGCTCCGATCCCAGCTGGACCCACAGGGCTGCTCCCCAGGACCCTGGCCCTCGTGTCATCCTGTTGCCTTTGTGCCTGAGAGCGGCGGGAACCTTGGCAGGGCCTGGGTCCCAGGTGCTTTCTGGGTGCTGGGCCCACAGGCCCTCTCCACACACGGCTCATCTGGTCCACACACTAGCCCCCATTTCACAGACGAGGATCTGCAGGTCAGAGGGGCCCCCTGTTTGAGAAGGGCCTCCCCGTTTGAGAGGACACCCCTGTTAGAGAAGGGCCCCGGAGAAGCAGGCCCCCTCCACCCTCCCTCCCTCTCCCTCCTGGGGAGGGGTCCGAGGCTACCCCGTTCCCTGCCAAGGCCCTAGGAGGGAGGGAGGAGGGTGGGGGTGGCAGGGGGAGGGGGAGGGGGAGGACGGAGGGCCCGGGAGTGGAGGGGGCCCCGGGAGCCGGGACCTGAATGGATGCTCGGCTGAGGGTGGGGCGCGGCGGCCGAGGGACGGGTGGGGAGGGAGGCGGCCGCCAAGGCAAACAGCCCGGCGCTCCTCAGCACCGCACTGAATCCACAAAAATTTCCATTCGCCTCTCAAGCCTCGGGACGGGCAGGGAAAGGCAGGGCGCTCGGCAAAGTAAACAGCAGCTCCGCACGCGGCGCGCGCTCGGGCCTGGGGCGGCCATTATGTGGACGCCAGTGGCCAGGCGGGCAGCAGGCCGCGCCCGGGACCCGGAGGGGACCGCCCGCCACCACCGATGGTGGCTTCGCGAGGGACCTGCTCGAGTCCACCTGCCGCCCAGCTGGGGGCAGACCCCGGGTGGGGGTCCCGAGAGCGGGGGGCGCGGGCCCCGCGGCCCCTCCCCCTCCGGCCCCATCCTCCCCGAGTCCTCGGCCACTGCTGCCCGATGGCCCGGGACATCTATTTTTGGCGGTGACCACGCCGCAGCTTAATATGCAGACTGGCCAGGGGCGGGCTGCGCCCTGACCCGCAGGGGACGAGTTTAAAAAGGGGCCCGTTTTGACCAGAACACGTGTTTTCCTGAGGCCTGCCAAGGCGGTGCAGGGCTGGGGGCACGGCCGAGGTCCCCCCGCGGCCCAGCCACCAGTCACCCAGCGCCAGGCGCGTCTACGGAGTGCTGACGGCCGCCCCGCGCCCAGACACACACGGCTCTGTCTACTGCCCGCGCCCGGTCCCCTGCCCCTTGCTGAAGTGGTCACACCCTCGCAAGTTGACACGGACCGGAGCTAAATTTTTTAAAAATGTAAATTTCCTTCCTGGCCAACATTTAAGGCCTGAAATAGAGTCATTCAGGAGCACGCTGGGAGCTGAGGGCCGTCCCCCGACAAACCGGGAGCCCAGCCCCAGCACCCCCGGCCACCCAGACCGGGGAGGAGGGGAGCACCTGGGCCTCCACCTCCACCCCTGGGACCCCTGGCCTCCTGGGGAGGTGGAACTGGCCAGCTTGAGGGCCAGCCCTGCGCCATCCGTCCCGCCGATGCGCTTTCAGGGAGCTTTGCCACATGCTGGTGCTGGGATGTGGCTGTGGGGTCCCTGCCCTGGGGGTGCAGAGAGTCTCATGGGCATGGATATGTATGGGGAGGGCCGAGGTCAGGGGTCAAGGAGGGCCGGGCTCTTTGGGGGGGGGGTCGAGAAGGCTGGACCCTGGTGAAATGAGGCTCGAGCCTTGGGAAGAGCCTCGGGCAGAGAGTTCCAGAGGCTTTGGGGTTGCAGCGAGTTGCGTGTCCTTGCAGAGAAGCAAGGAGGCTGGTGGGGCCGAGGTTGGATGTCTGCGGAGGCAGGGGGCAGCGGAGACGGGGAGGGGCTGTGAGGCCCAGTGGGCAGCGGGGGTGGAAGGCCTCGGCGGGTGACCTGCTGGGGCCTGGCCCGCTCCTCTGAACAAGGGCCGCTCCCCACAACAGAATCAGGGCAGGTGCCAAGCCCTGGTGCCCCTGGGTCCGTCGAGGCAGGGTACATCCTGGACCACCCCAGAGGGGGAGGAAGGGGGAAGCCCCGGGCCAGCACCTCCCTGAGCCTACACTGTCGGGGAGGGGTCCTCATTTCAGCCCCACACAGCATAGAAACCCAAAGTCAAACAGGGACCTCGCGGTGGGACCCGTGCTTTGGGCTCTCTGCTGGCACTTGGCCACCCTCTCTGCGTGCAGGTGTGGCCCCTGGGCTGCCTGTGATTTGAACTCATGGCCGTGGGCTCAGCAGGAGGGGCAGCACCCCCTGACTCTTCCGACACCTGCACCTTCCACCCTCTCTGTCCCTCCCTCTTGGTAACCGATGACCTGCTGGGCCCGAGCCTGATGGGCAGTGCCAAGGTGGTGACAGGGCAGGTGTGGCAGACCACCCGGACGTGCGGGGTGGGCTCGGCTCCTGAGGGCTCAGGGTCCGGCCGAGCCAGGAGGCTGCGTCCTTTCGGCAAGAGGGTGGACTTGGGGAGCCCACGGGCCCAGGCTGGCCCGCGCCCTAGCCCGTCCTGCGCGGGTGACCTCATCTGTAAACAGGGTCTTCGAAGGGGTCGACCTGGACTTGGGGTCCGTGACCTGACTCCTCAGACGCAGGAGCAGGGGGCAGACGGGGAGACAGAGGCAGGCCCCACAACCGTGAGCCGAGCCACTGCGCTTGAGCCCCTGGGTGCTCGTTACGGCAAACGGAGACACGGGGTCACAGCCTCCGAGAGCACACGGTACGGAACCGCGGACAGACGGACGCCCTGTCACAGGGATGCTCCCCTACCCTGGCGTCCGCGCAAAACTCCCCTGCGGAGGGCCACGTGCCTCGCTCCCACCAGAGGAAGCGGGTGGCCTCCGGGCTGAGGCCGCCGAGAGCCCCACCCCCTGCCGCCATCCTGGCGTCGGGAGGGGCGAGGGCGGCCACGGGGAAGCAAGCCTGGCGGGGCGCCCCGAGCCCCGCGCCCGGAGCACTGGGGAGGGGTGGGCGGCGGCGCCGGGGGGGTGGGAGACGCCTCCCGAGGACGGAGGCGGCGAAGCGGGCGTGGGTGGGAAGCGGCCGCCAGTGGCCCCGAGGCCCCCGCGGCTGTCGGACTCGCCTCCCTCTGCAGCCAGGTCCCCCGCGGGGAAACGCGGGCCTCGAGGCGGGCCGGCAAGGGGACACGGGCCGGCAGCGCACCTGAGACTCGGCCGCCGGGCTGCACCCCGCCCGGGAGCCGCGAGGGGCGGCGGCGTGGCCGCGCTCACCTCCCTTCGCAAATCCGACCTCGGGCTGCGTGTGTTCACGGCAGCAGGATCACGCATCGTGGCGACTTGGGCTTCTCACCTAGCAACACCCCGAGCGCGTCCCTCCAGGGCCGCTGGCGGCAACCGAGCTGGCTTCCTCGGACGCAGCTCTGCCCCGCTGGCCCTTCCTCCGTGACAACCGAGTTGCTTCAGGTTCTTGCCGTTACAAAGGGCGCAGTCCTCCTACGTGTCTCCCCAACCCCGGTACTTTGCTCTCCTAGGAGCGGATCAAATGGAAGGTGTATTTTTCGTTTGAATAGATATTGCTGGATTCCTTTCCAAAAGCCCTGTCGTGGTCGGCAATTCACATTGCCACCAGCAACAGAGAAGAAAGCTTCCCCACGTGCGGCCGTCATCGTCATCTCCCCGGAGGACGACGGTGCGCCTTCCCCGGGGGCGAGCGTCGCCCCACACGGGTCGATGGTCCTGGGGAGGCCCCTCAGCCTCGCTCCCCCACTGCCTCGCTACCCTGCCAGCTCTCCGTACGACACAGCCTGGAGCTGGGTGGCCGGCGCCCAGGCGGGCGAGGCGGGTGGCTCTGCCCTCGGGCTCGCCTGTGGGCACAGCAGCCACCCCATCTCCACCGCTCATCAGGTCTCCCTGGGCACGTGCTGGGTGCGGGGATCCCGTGGCAGACACACCCACCCCCGCCCAGGAACAGAGATGGAAGGGCTCAGCGTCAAACGACGCTTTCATTATAGGTTTATCTTTGAAACCCTAGACAAAACAGGGCCTGTGTGGTTTGCCTGGAGAGCCAGCACCTCAGGACCGCGCCATCCGCTAAGACGGCTCCTCAGGAAAGAAAAAATACACCGACCTTAAAATAACCAGTTCCCAGAATAGCAACTAATGACGGCTTCTGAAGGGAACTCTTTGATCAGGAGGGAGCCCCACGCCTTCGCTTAGTTAGGGCCGCGTCACTCGAGAGACACTCAGCAGCGAAGAGAGGGGGGCAGAGAGGAGGGGCAGGGCGCGGGGAGGAGGGGCAGGGCTGCCCGGCTTTCCGATGCAGCCAGCCCGTGCCAGGAGCCAGACGCCCCGCGGGTCGGCCCGCGCGCACAGCTGCCTCGCGTCTAATGCTGCTTGCTGACACCCGTGGGGGCCGCCGAGCGCCGAGGCCGGAGGGAAGCCACTGCTGTCAGGAGGCAGACGCGGGCATCAAGGCCCAGGTCCGAGGCACGTGGCCCCAGGGATCTAGGAGAGGCAGGGAAGCGGGGCTCCAGGACTGCCCGCCCGTCAGCCCTGTGTCCTGCTCTCGCCCCTCGTTTGCTCAGGGCTCATTCACTGAGCCCACTGAACTGCCCACAAGAGCAGTCTAGAGCCGCCCAGCCACGTGTGGCTGCTGACCGCTGGACACGTGGCCAGCGAGACAGAGGAGCTGAATTTTAATTTTATTTCATTTTATTTAAAACTTAAATACAGACCCTCAATTCAGTTATTGGAAAACCTTTAAGTATCTTTGGCATGACTTAGGTATGTAAAGCTACTTTTTCAACTGTCACTTTTATGAAACCTAAATACAGATGAAGGCATTCTGACAGAAATTCAGCCTAAGTGTAAAACCCACCCTGGCTTTTGAAGACTGTATGAAAAAAAAAAAAAAAGAATAATTTATTTAAATTTTTCCCTACTGATTATATATGGAAATGATGCCATTTTGGATATACTAGGTTAAATAAAATATATTACAATTAATCTCACCTGTTCCTTTTTTAATGTGGCTACTAGAAAATTCAAAATTTAAAATGGCATCTGTGGCTCACCTTGAACTCCTGTTGGGTAACATTACCCTAAAGCAAGGGGTTGACAAAGTTTTTCTGCAAAAGGCCAGAGAGTATTGTCTTGGTCTCATGGGTCATAATAGGCCCTCTCATGGCAAATAGGTGGTTTTTCTGTGTGTGCATGTGTGCACGCATATGTTTTTATGTAAAAACAGGCCAGCGGTCAGATTTGGTTCATTGGCTGTAGTTTGCCAGCCCTGGTCAGGAGGAACGGAGACTTATAACCAAGTAAGGCCCCTGGCCTTCAGTACAAGTTAGTGGGTTTAGGACCCAACCCAAGCCCCCTGAACTCCTGGAGATGCAGTTCAAGACATCACTCATTCTTTAACACCCACTTATTACAGAGATTCCAGGGACCAGCATGAGCCAGGCATGTTACAACTGCCCAGTGGCTCCTGGTTTCATGGGAAGATGGAGAAAGGATGGGCCTAAGCCAGTATAGGGAGCTGGGGACACAGTGGCCATGAGTCCCAAGCTACCCAGAAATATCTCAGCTTCGAACATTCTGATTTGTCTCCTGCAAGTAAACTCCATGTTGGAGAGAAAGATGCCTGGCCCAGGTGAAAGTCTCAGAGCAGACCCTTACATAAAGCTGGCTTATCCTTCAGCTAAGGGTTAATGAGAAACAACCCCCTCCCCTCTCCCCAAGAGGGCTACAAAGAGAACAGGCTTGCTGCTAAGAGGAGGAGGACAATATGTGCCCTAAGAAATTGTATCCACAAGCTGGTCCCTGCTCAGGTTGGAAGCCCAAATTCATACCACATGGTTAGTCTGGAAATCTTTGAGCGTCAAATTGAAAGTTCAACCTGGTGGTACTCTCCTGTGCCTGGTAAACACAGATCCTCCCTGAGCACCCAAACTTTACACCAGGCCTCAAAAATTCCCACAGATAAATATTAAGATATATGAGCTCATAGTGAAAAAATAAAAATTAAAAAAAAAAACCAAAAAAAAAAACTCAAAGGAAATGAAACACCATGAATGAGAGCCAGCAGAACAAACCCAAACTAGACATGAAAGCAAGACTCACAAAGACCTCAGATACTGGGATTAACAGAAACTAAATATAAAATAGCCATATTTACTATACTTCAAGAGTATTTAAAAAGGTTTGAATATATAAGTAAAGAGGAAGATAACGATGAAATGATCTCTCATATACAAATAAGAATAGAATTTCTATAAAAATACAATCATTGAAATAAAAAATTCAATGGAATAGGTTTAATCGCAGATTAGACATGGTTGAAGTAGCAATTAGAGAACTGGAAAATGGATCAGAAGGAATTATCTAGAATATAGTACAGGCAAGGTGATTTTAAAAAAGAGATTAAATGACATGGAGGGGAGTGAGGTGGTCTACCATATAGCCAATGCAAATTCTGGGGGGGGGGAGGGGAATAATGAGGTTGAAGCAAAATCTGAAGAGATAACAGCTGAGAATAATCCAGAACTGATGCAAGACACCAAACCACAGATTAAAGGAAGTCTACTTACCCAAGCAGAACAAAAAAAAGAAATCCTCCATTAACACATTATAATTGAAACAGAGAACACTAGAGTCTAAGAAAATATCTTAAAAGCAGCCAGAGAGAAAAAACAGATTGCCTTCCTAGGAGAAAAAACTCATTTTCAGCTTCATTCTCAACAGTAACAATGGAAGTCAAAAGACAGTTTGATAGTATTTTAAATGTGTTAAGAGGAAAATAATTTTCTTAATTTAGGATCCAGAATTTTATACCCAGTGGAAATATTTTTTAAAGAATGTTTAAAGACAGTAAAACGGCCATTTTCAAACAAATAAAATCTGAGAAAACCAGCAGATTCTCACTGAAAGAAATACAATGAATACTTCAGAAAAAAACTGATCCCATTTGGAAGATTTAAGATGAAAAAAATAAATGATGAGAGACAAAATTGGCAAATAGGTGAGTGAATTTAAATAAATATTGATCCTATGAAATATTACTAATTATGAATTGGGTTAAAAGTAAACACAGTTGAAATAAAATGTATAACAACAAAATATATAAGTGTTTTAAGGTCCTCATTTTATTGCAGATGTGGGCAAAGATAACAATGAACTCTGACAAAGTATATACCCATTTATAATCTTCCAGCTTCACCTCTATGGGAACAGCAATATAATATGTACCTTCTAAATCAGTGGGGGTGGGGGTGGGGAACAAGAAATAACAATCAATCCAACTAGAGGCAAGAAAGAGGAGAAAAAAAAACATTTAAAAAGCTATTACAAATGGAAAGCATAAACTACATTGTTAGAAGCCAATCCAAATATATTAGAAATTACTTTACATGTAAATGTATTAAATTATTTTTAAAAACCCATTCATATAGCATTTACAAAAGGCACACCTAAAACATAAGGATATAAGATTAAAAAGAAAAGCATGTAAAACTTAGTACCAAAGCCAGAAGATGACAGCACAAGAAAGCTACAGATGAATACCCTTCATGACTATAGACGCAAACATTTTAAACAAAATATTAGCAAACCAAATCCAGCCACATAGAAATAGCATCACACCATGACCAAACGGGGTTTATCCCAGAATGAGAGGCTGGTTTAACACCTGAAAATCCAGTACTATGTTACACCGTATTGATAGAATAAAGGCTAAAAACCACAAAATCATTTCAGTAGATGCAGAAAAAACATTTGAAACAAATCCAACGTCCATTCAAGATAAGAACACTCAGCACACTAGACGGGAACGTCATCGACCTGATAGAGGACATTTACGTGAAACCGAGAGTTAACATCATCGTTGATGGGGAATGACTGAACACTTCCTTCATAAGATCTGCTCTAACTGCTTCTATTTAACATTTCACTGGAGGTTCAAGCCAGTGTAATTAGGAAAAAAGTACATAAATGAAAGGCATGTAGATTGGAATAAAAGCAGCAAAACTTCACACACTCACACATGACTTGTATACATGACATGATCCTATATGTGGAAAATCCTAAGGAGTCAACAGCAACAATGAAAACTACCTAAACTAATGAATCAGTTCATCGACATTACAATTTACAAGATCAACATAAAAAAAACTGTATTCATGCATACTAGCAATGAATCATTCAAAAAACGAAATTAAAACAATTCCATTAATATTAGCATAAATTAATAAAATATTTAAAAATAAATTGAACAAAAAACCATAAGATTTATACATGAAAAACTATAAAACATCACTGAAAGAAATTAAAAAACAAACAAGTGGAGGGATATACATGTTCATGGATTAGAAGATGCCACGTTATGATGTCAATTTTCCCGAAATGGAGATACAGATTCAACACAATCATCAAAATCTTAGAATGCTTTTTTTTTTTTTCTAGTTTTGGTAGAAATTGACAAGCTGATCCTAAGATTTTTATGAAAATTCATAGGACTTCAAAATTTTTTGAAAAAGAACAAAACTGGAAGACTTACATTATCTGATTTCAAAACTTACTATAAAGAAAGGGCTGAAAATACATAATTATCCAACTTAAGAAATTAGAGACAGAAAAATATATTAAAGTCAAGACAGTAGAGTACGGGTGTAAAGACAGACATATAGATCAACAGGACAGAATTCAGAGTCCAAAAATAAACCCAAACGTTTATGGTCAATCGATTTTTGACAAAAGTGCCGTGACAATTCTGCTGGGGGAAGAGGCTTTCCAACAGATGTTGCCGGAACAACTTATCCATAAGAGAAAAACGGAAACTTAGACTTTACTTCATACCAAGCCCCCAAGTTAATTCAAAATGGATCACAGGCCTAAATGTAAGAGCTAAATCTATAAAACTTTGAGAAGAAAAAATAGGAGGAAGTGTTCATGACCTTGGGCTATATAAAGAGGTCTTAGATACAACATCAAAAGCATAAGCCATGAAAGAAAGGGAATGATAAATTGGGCTTCATTAAAATGAAAAACTTTTGTGTTTGAAAGACACGATTAAGAAAATGAAAAGACAAGCCACAGAATGGGAGAAAATATTTGCAATTCCTATGTCTGATAAAGGGCTTGTATCCAAAACAACTCAATAATAGAACTAACTACCTAATTAGAAAATGGGGAAGAGAGCTGAATAAACATTTCACCAAAGAAGATGTATGAATAGCTAATAAGCACACAGAAAGATGTTCAGCATCATTAATCATTAGGGAATGCTAATCAAAACTGCGATGAGATATCATTATACACTCACAGAACAGCCAAAATAAAAAAGACAGAACATACCAAAGGATTCGCAAGGATTTAACCTTTATACATTACTGGTAGGAAAGTAAAATGGTACAGACCCTTTGCACAACAGTTTATATGTTTCTTTAGAAAGTTAAACAGAAATTTACTCTATGACTCATTAATTCTACTCTTGGGAATCTACACAAGAGAAAGGAAAACACATGTCCATATAAGACTTGTACATGAAAGTTCATAGGAGCCTTATTCAGAGCAGCTAAAAATTGGAGCCAATCCAAATGCCTATCAAACGGTGACTGGATAAACAAAATGTGGCATGTCCATGCAGTGGAATATTATTCCGCATTAAAAAGGAAAGAAATAGTGATACACGAGGCAACATGTATGGACATCAAGGGCATTCAATCAAGTGGAAGAAGCCAGGCACAAAAGACCATATGCTGTATGATTCCATTTACTGAAACATAAATGGAATATCCAGAAAAGGCAAATTTGTAGAGACAGAAAGCAGATCAGTGCTGAAGGAAATTTTGATGGTTCTGGAAATGTTTTAAAACCAGATTTTGATGCTGGTTGCACAAGTCTAGAAATTTACTAAACTTTGTTGTGCACTTACATTGCATATATTTTATGGTATGTAAATTATACCCCAAAGTTGAAAAAGAAGATGTACAAGCAAAATGAAGCTCGTATAGCAATGATAACATAGATTTTAAGGGAAAAAGAACTACTTGAGATAAAGACGGTACTACATAATGATAAATATTTAATTCAGCAGTAACTATTTAGAAGTTCTATTATTACATGTGTCTAATTAAAAAACCCAATACATAAAGCAAAAATTGACAGAAATATAAGGAAATCTAGACAAATTATCCACAACAGTTGGAAATTTTTTTACCATTCCTCTCAGTAATTCAGATTCTATAGAAAGAAAACATTCCAACGAGGGTATTGAATATTTGAACAAAACAATTAACAAGCTTGTTCTGATAGACGTTACAGAACTGCACCCAACAATCTCAGAGGACCCTTGTTTTTAAGTACAGAAGGCACATTTATAAAAGCTGACCACATAATGTGCCATAAAATCAGTCTCAATAGGGCAATAATATCAGGAAGCTCTGCCACAGCTACAACAATAAAAACACACTGGTAAATAAGTTCCTCGGAGTAAATAAGGGCCATAAATACAGAGCAGAGAGAACGCGCCAGCGAGTGAAGTGTGAAATTAAATGGCTTGTATGAAAACTTGGGAGATGGAGTTAAGGGGGTGTTTTGGGGGAAATCTATAGTCTTAAATACAGCCCTTAGAAAACGAGAAGGGCTGAAAACACAGTTATCCAACTGAAGAAATTAGAGACAGAAGAATATGTTAAAGTCAAGAAAATAGCAGAAACAAAACCTCAGCTGAGGATCAACAAAGCCCAAAGTTGCTTGAGAATATTGATGAAATTGGCAGATATCTGACACCTTGACCAATGGGGAAAAGTGAGGGCAGATGACCACTATGTGAAATACAAAAGGGGTCTAACTACAGCTGCTACAGGCATTCAAACGACAGGAAACGCACAACTCACTAGACAATATTACTTATCAAAACTGACGTAAGACAAAATAGAAAACCTAAGGAAGCCCATATCCATTAAAGCCATAGAATCAGCAGTTTAAAATCATCCCACAAAGAGAGCTTCAGGCCCACATGGCTTTCCCTCCAAGTTCCACCAAGCATTCAAGGAGGAAAGCTATTCTGACCTCACACACACTGTCCAGAGCACAGAAGAAGGGGAACCCCTCTTAGCTCACTCTGTGAGGTTCACCTGAACTTGATACCAAGACCTGATGCGCACAGTACAAGAAAGCGAGATTATGTTATGCATCTCATACATAAACGATAATATAAAAATCCCGAACCAAACGTTAGCAAAAGGGTTTCAGCAGTTTTGAAAAATAACATACAACGTGAAGGGACTGGAGGGTAGTGGGGGAGAGGTCGGAGCCAGGGAGGTGGCTGGAGAAATAACCCGAGCAAGGGATGCTGAAGGCCTGGGCTGGCAGGGAGTGTGCCTGGAGAGGCCAGCGCGAGAGGTGCCGAGGTAGCTCCGGGGCGTTTCAGGGTGCCAGGGGGTCCGGGTGTGGGCCTGGGTGGGTGGAGGAGTCCCTCTGGGATGAGGGACAGGTAGAAAGAGTGGTCTGGGGGCAAATGGCCTGTATAGCTGGCAACCTGAGGGGACGGCAGTGTGGCTCTGGGCACGCGGGGTACGTGCACATCCATTCTAGGACCGGGTGCCAGGTGGTGGGAAGCCCCTCCCACCCAGCGCCCTCTCAACTGGGACTTGGAAACCAAGGACTCCGCTGCGTCCGGCTCTGGGCCACGAACATTTCCGGCAAAAACAGAGAAGAAAGAAACTCTCCCAGCCCTCTGTGCTCCTCACATCAGCAAAAGCAGTGCGAGCTTAGCTTGAAAAATAAACAGGGCCAACAAGAACACGGCGGCAGGTCCTGGGGGCCGAGCGAAGAACACACGCTCGGGGAGGAGGGCGCCACAGTCACCTGCTCCATT
>JAQZBX010059055.1:0-17604 GCA_029593785.1 Cabassous unicinctus | reverse complement strand
GCATTGTTTTGTATGTTTCTGCATATAGGTCCTGTACTTCTTTGGTTAAATTGATTCCTAGGTATTTGAGTCTTTTTGTTGCTATTGTAAATGGAATTTTCCCCCTGATTTCCTCCTCAGATTGTTCAATACTAGTATACAGAAACATTCCTGATTTTTGTGTGTTGATCTTGTATCTTGCCACTTTGCTGAACTTGTTTATTAGCTCCAGGTGCTTTATTGTAGCATTTCACAATTTTCTGCATATAAGATCATGTCATCTGCAAATAGTGAGAGTTTTACTTCTTCTCTTCCTATTTGGATGCTTTTTTTTTTTCTTGTCTAATTGCTCTAGCTACAATTTCTATCACAATATTCAATAGCAGTGGTGACTGTGAGCATCCTTGTTTTGTTCCCGATCTTAGAGGGAATGCTTTCAATCTTTCCCCATTGAGTACGATGTTGGTTGTGGGGTTGTGGGTTTTTCATATATGCCTTTTATCATTTTGAGCAATTTTTCTTCTATTCCTATCTTTTGAAGTGTTTTTTTCAAGAAATGATGCTGGATTTTGTCAAATGCCTTTTCTGCATCATTTTGTTAATGTGGTATATTATGTTAATTGATTACCTTATGTTGAACTAGCCTTGCATACCAGGAATAAATCCCACTTGGTTGTGATTTATAAGTCTTTTGATATGCTGTTGAATTTGATTTGCAAGTATTTTGTTGAGAATTTTTGCACCTATGTTCATTAGAGAGATTGGTCAGTAATTTTCTTCTGGTGTCTTTATCTGGCTATGGTATTAGGGTGATGTTGGCTTCTTAAAATGTGTTGGGTAATTTTCCCTCCTCTTCAATTTTTTGGAAGAGTTTGTTTGTAAACAGTATTGGTGTTAATTCTTCTCAAAATGCTTGGTAGAATTCACCTGTGAAGCCATCCAATCCTGGACTTTTCTTTGTTGTGAGATTTTTGATGACTGATTCAATCACTTTAAATGTGATTGGTTTGTTAAGTTTTTATATTGCTTGTATTGCCAGTGTAGGTTGTCCCATAAGTTCTGGTAAGTTGTGTTCTTGTTTTCATTCGTCTCAATATATTTACTAATTTCAGTTTCATTTTCTTCTTTGACCCCCTGACTATTTAGGAGTTTGTTGTTCAGCCTCCACGCACTTGCGAATTTACCTATTTCCCATCTATTATTGATTTCCAGTTTCGTTCCATTATGATCTGGGAAGGTGCTTTGTATAATTTCAATATTTTTATATTTATTGAGACTTGAATTGTGACCTAACATGTGGTCTTATCCTGGAGAAAGATCCATGACCACTTGAATGTATAATCCACTGAGTTTGGGTGCAACGTTCTGTATATGTCCGTTAGGTCTAACTCATTCATCATATTGTTCAATTTCTCTGCTTCCTTGTTGATCTTCAGTCTAGTTGTTCTATCTAATGATGTGAGTGGTGTGTTGAAGTCTCCCACTATTATTGTAGAGATGTTTATTTCTCCATTTTTCCAGAGTTTGCCTCATTATTTTGGGTCACCCTTGTTAGGTGCATAGATACTTATGACTGTTATATCTTGCTGGTGGATTGTCCTTTTTCTTAATATATAATAGCCTTCTGTATCTCTTGTAACTTTTTTGCATTTAAAATATTCCTGCTCTTTTTTGGTTGCTGTTTGCATGGAGTATCTTTTTCCAGCCTTTCACTTTCAGCTGGTTTGTATCCGTGGGTCTAAAGTAAGTCTCTTGTAGGCACAATATGGATGGGTCATGTTTTTTTATCCGTTCTATTAGCCTATGTATTTTGATTGGGGATTTTAATACATTCACATTCAATGATATTACTATAAATGCATTAGTTACTTCCACCATTTTATTCTTTGGTTTTCATATGTCATAGATTAGTTTTGTGTCTTTTTACTCTTTTGGTTATCTTTTATGCTAATTTTCTTCTATACGCTCCTCCAATCCTCTCTCTCCTTTCTTTCTCTTTCAGGCTGTAAGGCTTCCTTAATATTTCCTTCAAGTTGGATTCTTTTTTACAAACTCTTAGTTTTTGTTTATTTGAGAATATTTTAAACTCACTTTCATATTTGAAGGATAATTTTACTGGGTAAAGAATTCTTGGCTGGCAGTTTTTCTCTTTTAGTATCCTAATTGTATCATACCACTGTCTTCTTGCCTCCATGGTTTCTGATGAGAAATCCACACTAAGTCTTACTGGGTGTCCCTTGTATGTGATGGTTTGCTTCTCCCTTGCTGCTCTCAGAACTTTCTCTTTATCTTTGATGTTTGCTATTCTGAATAGTATGTGTCTTGGAGTAAATCTATTTGATTTATTCCAGTTGTGGTACGGTATGCTTCTTGAGCATGTAAGTCCATTTTTTTCATGAGAATTGGAAACTTTTCAGCCATTATTTCCTCAAAGACTCTTTTTACCCCTTTTCCCTCCTCTTCTCCTAGAACTCCCATGACACGTATGTTGTTGCGTTTTGTGTTATTGTTCAGTTCCCTGAGCCCCTGCTCAATTTTTTCTCATTCTTTCGTCTGTTTTTTTCTGTCTTCTTTTACAGCTGTTCTGTCTTCGGTATCACTTATTCTTTCTTCCATCATTTCGAGTCTGCTATTCTGTGCCTCTAATGTGCTTTTGATAGCACCTATTGTGTCTTTCATTCCCTTGAGCTCTATTCCTTTTCTATTCAGGTTTTGAAATTCTTCTTTGTGCTTGCTCAGTGTTGTCGTCTTTTTTTTTTTTCACCGGGAGGTCCCAGGAATTGATCCCGGGTCCCTCCATATGGGAGACGGGACACCCAACCATTTGAGCCACATCTGTCCCCCGCTCAGTGTCTTCTTGATGTCGTTTATCTCTTTAGGTATATTGTCTTTCAACTCATTAATTTGATTTTGGAAGTTTGTGTGTTTCTTCTTGATCAGTTATCTCAAATCCTGCATCTCTTCTGGGGCTTTGATATATTTCTTTTCTTGGGCCATGCCTTCCATTTTTTTTAGTATGACTTGTAATTTTTTGCTGATGTCTAGGCTTCTGATTAAGATGGTGAATTTACTCATATACTCAATTTCTCTCTCTTTCATAGGGATTTAGTGGCAGGAGGCTGTGTGTTACTGCTGTTCTTTGATTCTTGGTTCAGCCTGTTCTGGCCTTTAGGATTATCCATGTTAGATTCTCAAAACTGGGCTCTGGACCCAGTAATGGGTTGTAGACCCATTGGGGAGGGCGTTGGGGAGGGAGGGTGTAATGGGCAGAAAAAGCGTTTCTTATTTACTTTTAATTTCTTCATGTGTACTTCCCTGGCATGCCAGTAGATGGTGCTCTTTGGCAGCCCTCTCAGTTCAATGCTTGGTCGGAGTTTGCTGCAACATGGATAGGATCAATGTTATAGAGGTTCCTGCCTGGAGGTTAAGAGCCTTGTGTTTCAAACTTTCTCAGAGGCAGTTCTCCAGCCTTTGCTGGTAGCCCCTCCCTTTTTCTGGGTAGAAAATAATTCCATTCCCCTCTGTGTCCTCAACAACCAGATCCGGTCAATAGAGGGAGAGATTGAGAGGGTCGGATTGTTTTAGTCCCAGATCTCTTCAGACCCAGGCTGGCTCCCAAGGCAAACAATGGCACAGTCCCACTAGGCCTGGAAGGGCTTGTGGGACACAGCAGACCGAATTTGAGGTCAAAAGCTGAGTCACCCTCAGGCTGTGTCCCTCTCTCACCCCTTTCCTGGGGAGGTGGATCCCTGGGGCCCCCTTTGTCTGTAGCTGCCAGCCTTGAGGCCTGAGAATTCAAAAGTGTCTATACTGTGATGGAAGATTCACATTTAACTCACAGTTTTGCCATCACGATTATTTTCCTTTGTCCCTCTCTCTTGTGGGTGGTGTCCAGCCTTCCTCTGGTGTCCTAAGCCTTAGAAGATTTTTTTTCCAGGCCATTTCTGCCTGTTCTCTAGCTATTTTTCTGGGAGAGAAGAGAGTCCCTTGTCTTTCTAGTCTGCCATCTTCCCGGAAGTTGATACATTGTTCTTGAGAAAGTTTTTTTGTAAATACAGCGCAACCCAAACTGGCCAGTTCCCATTTTTGTTAGAATTTTGCAAAATTTTGTAGAACATTGTATCTGAGATTTCAGAAAACCAAAGTATAATTTGTAGAGTAGGAGAAAATGTTTTTACATAGATAGGGAAATTTGAAAACAGAGGTCAATTTAAAAACCTTTCACTTGATATAAGTATCTTGCAAATGCCATTTCTCTACAGTAAAAGACTTAAAATATGGCTTGCTGCTTGATTTGTGCTACAGGATATATTAACTAAAATCGTTATTTTGTCATCTAGAAATTCTGGATTGTGATAAGTATGCACACAGTTTAAAAGAATCATTTATGCACTGTAATTTGTGGAGCAATTGGAAAATGATCCTCAGTTCACTTTCTTTAGTTAACTTTTCTGCTTTAGTAAAGATTCCATTACCTATGGCTTATTCTGTACCTTTCTTCTAATATTAAAAAAATAATTCTGAAGTAGTGTTAAAGTTTGTGTTTCTTTACTTTGTATCTCCTTGATACTGATTAATTCACCATGAACTACTTCTGTTTTCATCTTGCTCTTAACATGTGTTAAAAATTTGCTTAGTAAGCCCACTCTCACTTGGAGGTAGAGTGGACATCACCATCCCAGACTCCTCAGGATTGGGGGAAGAGCTATGGACTAGAGTGGACTTAATGGTATTCTGTTGTAGACATATTGTGATTCAAGCAATGGAAGAAATTATAACAGTGAGGTGGAGCCAGTGGCCACTAGAAGCTCACGGGGCAGGGAAGGGAAAAGCATTTGTAATACAGGAGCTTTTTCAGGACTTGGGAATTGTCCTGAGTGACATTACAACAACAGATATAGGCCATTTTACATCAGCATATACCGTGCAGAACTGTGTGGGAGAGAGTGTGGTCTACAGTGTGAACTATGGTCCATGCTTAGTGGCAAAGCCCCAGGATGTGTATATCCATTGCAGATGATGTACCACACTAATGAAAGATGTTTATGTGGGATGTTATGGGAGGTGTGGGAGGTGGGGAACATGGGAATCCCTGTAATTTTTGTGTAACATTTATGTAATCTAAGTGTCTTTAAAAAAAATATCTATATATATCTATATATATCTATATATATATAGATATATATATATAAAATAACATTTATGTAAGCAAATGGACATATATGCATATATATTTATATATCATTTTACAAATATTGGTTTGTATTGTGAAAGATTTGATTTTTACCCACAATAAAAAAAAATTTTTTTTGCTTAGTACACTTTGAATATAATATTCTCAATATATATCCCCAAGTGATTATTTTCAGTTGACTTTCTTGAAATTTGATCTTTTTTGAATATTTTACTGAACCCCAGGTTCTTTCTTCCTTTCTTTACATAATAACAAGATTTTTGCTTGTTTATGTATTTTTAATAAGTATTTCATGGAAATTAAACACTTCCTCTTACGGAAAAGCTTAAGGACCTGGCCATGTTTTATTTTGACATTCTCACCTTTTTTGTTTTATAGAATACCAGTTGACAGTTACCTGCCTTGATGAAATGTTCCTAGGTTTCATGCATTTATTTTCCAGTTTTACTGTCTTACTCATCTGCCTTTTTTTAAGTCCTCTTCCATGAGTACCTAGTTTTGCCCATGTGCCTGGATAGTAATTGAAAAAATTATACTTTAAAGATTGGGGGCTTTCTGGGTTAAGTATGATGAAACCTGTACAACAAAATAGTACTAAATCACTTTGTAATGTTGCCATGAAGATGTAGAGTAAGTCCATGACTTATTTGCAAGTGAGAAAAATGTATTTTAATGTATTGAGGTTTGTAATGAGCACACTTGGCTCTGATTTCTATTTCTACCACTTACTACTTGTGTGACCTTCATGAAGCTTTCCTAACCTCTTAGAGCCTCGCTGTCTCCATTAACTAAAAGGAGAATGAACTATGGGTATGATTTTCATGTTGTTATATAATGTTAATGTATACCTTTCAATGTAGTTGTGATAGTTAAATGAAAGTGCTTTGTAAATCATACAGCATAGAACTGTTTACTATAATATATTAAAAAATTGTTTTAAAGTAAATTTTTCATCTGAAGGTTGGCTGTAGTTTGCCCAATCTCTCTCCAATTCACTGTTGAACTTACTCTTCAGGAATGTCTTACCTGTATTTAAACCGGGCAGAGATTCCGCTTTAGGTATCTTTCATTTCTTCTTCTGTACTTTCCCCTTATCTAAGTCTGCCTCTTCTGTTTAGAATTACAGGATTAAAGATGCTATGTTAGAGTAAAGAAATCAGGAAATATGCCATTGACTGCTAAGGGAATCTAATATTTATTTTACACTCTAACCTTATTTGGTGGCGAACACAGAAATAGGATTAGTGATGAGTTTCTTTTTCCCTCTGAGCATGACTGTGTGTAAACATTGAATTTTTTTTCCCCATCTTCTAGTTACAACAGTTGGAGCTTGCACAGATACAGCATAGAGATGCTAATCTCACAGCTCTTGCAGCTATTGGACCAAGGAAGAAGAGACCACTAGAATCTGGATCTGGAAGTGAGGTATTGAAATAATGTTTGTTAATTTATCAAGATAGCAAGCCAAAAAGAAGCGCAAAGGCATGTAAATAATTTAGCCTACCCTGTACACTATTGTTGTCAAGCTCTTCTTTGCCTATTTTATAAAATTTTAATTTTTGCCTGATTTTTAAGATGTGTAAGACCTTGAACTTTATTCCAGCTTATTACTTATTTCACACTTCTTTCTAGCCCCCATCTCCATCATACTTTCTCACTATCTCAATTATTTATTTCTATGCTTTCTTTCTAGCAGTTTTACCTAATCCACTTGTCTCTATGTAACTAAATCTTGCTCATCTATTAATACTGTATCTGCCATCTTATTTCTTTCATGAACCCTGATGGTTCATTCCCACAGTGATTTCTCCTTTTCTGAGCACATAATGTCTTAGCATGGTATTTGTTGTTCTCAGATTGCTCCTTGTATGTATATTTTTTCTTCTGTTAGATCATAAACTGCTGGAGCAGAGACTTTAATCCTGTTCCTTTGTATTCTTCACAGAACTGGGCATGTACATGCTCGATAAATATTGTTGTTTAACACCAAGGAAGGATCTTAAATCTTCAGAGCAATTATTTGTTACAATGTTAGATTTTAGGATCAATCATCAGGGCTGAGAGAGAGGTGAGGTAAGAGCCCTGGATGGGGACAGCAGTAGAAGAGCCAAGTCTTATCTATTCTGCTCTATGAAATTTAAATGTACTTTGAGGGGAGCTGGTGTTGCTCAGTGGTTGAGCACCTGCTTCCCATATACCAGATCCTGGGTTCAATCCCCAGTACCTCCTGAAAAAAAACAGTAAATGCACTTTGAGGCAAGCATCTCACCAGCATTGACCCTGAACATTGACATTTCCTAAATGAATGACAATCACTTTAAATAGATGAAGGATTTAAAAAATCTAGCTCTTTTTCAATATAAATATAATAGTTGTAATATGTTCACATGCTAAAAAAACTACTTTGCTGTATAAAAATGCATGGAAAAGTAAATGTTTCTCCTCCCGATTTCCAATCTGCCATTTCCTACCCTTTGTTTTTACTTAAATTTGATCAAACTATATGTACTCCTTTGCACTTGATATTTACCGTTCTTTCCATACCTGCATCATATAGGTTTACTTCATACATTTTAAAGGTATATGACAATACAGTATTTAGGTAAATCATAATTCATTCAACCAGCTCTCTGTTGGACAGTCATGTTGTTTCTGGGTTTTTGCTATTATTGCCTCAGAGAACTTCCTTATACTTACATTGTGTGCTTGTATAATGCAACTATCGGCTTAATTCCTAGAAATGGAATTCCTGGATTAAAGGGTATGACATAAAAAAGAAAAACTTTATGGAAATATTCAAACGTATACAAAAGTAGAAAGAATAGTATAAGAAACTCCCAACCACCCTGCTACCATCACTATTGATTTATGCCTAAGCTTCTTTCATTTATATCTATAACAACCCCCCCCCTTAGGTTATTTTAAAGTCAATTCCAAACTCAATATCATTTTATCCATAAGTTGCTTTTGATTTTTAGTAAATATTAAAATATTACCCTCTGGATAAGCTCTATCAGTTTTTACAGCCATCAGTAGTATATAAGAATGCCTATCTCCCATGCCCTCATTAACACTGGTTATTATCTTTGCCATCTGGTATCTTAAAAATGCAATTTTTTGAATAGAATATTTAAATTATGAATAATGTGTAGTTTTTCATGTATATATTGAAATTTAACTTTTCCCCATTGAATTATATTTTTAAATAGATTAAGGAAACGAGGCCTTTCCCCACCTTTTCCTTTCAGTTTGGACTCTCTTCATCCTAAAAACAAAATAACAGTCTTTAATTTTTATCTCTGGACTTGTGTTCTTTTCAGAAAGCCCTTTCTTAATTAGAATTTTGTGTTCATACTTCCAAAAAAAAAAATCCTCTAAATTTTTAAATACTTTAAATCTTATAGGACTTTAGAAACCCCATAGAGAGAACTACAACATACCCCTATCCACCAAGATACCTAGATCCACCAATTTTAACATTTTGCCATATTAGCCATATCATTCTGTCTATCCATCTGTCTGCCTGTGTGTCTGCCTATCTATCCATTTTCTGAACACTAGAGTGTAGGTTGTATCATCATGCTCCTTGAACACTTAATACCGTCATGTACATTTTCTAATAAGGATATTCATTTATATAAAGTTAAATATGCCACCTTAAGTATAGTTATCAAGTTCAAGAAATTTAACTTTGATATAAAGCTTATTGTATACATTCTAGTTTTTTCATATGTCTCAATAATGTTCTTTTGAGCCTTTTCTGCTCCCTTGTTAAATCCTGTCCATGTATTACATTTCATTGTCATTGTCTTTTTTTTTTTTTTTTTTTTTTTTTTTTTTTTTTTTTTTTTTTTTTTTTTTTTCCTTTATCGTGGAAACATAGATACAACAAATTTTCCCACCTCCACCACTCCCAAGCATACCGTTTAGTGGGATTAATCACATTCACTATGTTGCAGTACCCTCACCACCTTCCATTACTAAAACTTTCCCATCTCCCCAAACAGAAGCCCTATACCCATTAAGATTAACTCCCCATTCCCCCTGTACTCTGCCCGTGGCAACCTGTACTCTAAATTCTGACTCTATGAGCTTACATATTCTCCAGTATATTCTTTGTAGTTCCTATGGGACTTAAATATAACATCCTAAATCTATAATAATCTCATTTACTTTGATATCATCTTAACTTCAATAGCACACACAAACTATGTTCCTATACCCCTCTGTTCCCCCACCTTTATTTAGTTCTTGTCCAAATTACATGTTTATACATTTTGAGTCTAAATCCATTGATTTATTATTACATTTTATGCATTTGCCTTTTAGATCCTGTAGGAGGTAAAAAGTAGAGTTACAAACTAAAAATACAATAGTACTGGCATTTTTATTTACCCTTGTCATTACACTGACTGGAGATCTTTATTTCTTCAGGCAACTTTGACAACCATTGTTTATTGCCTTTCTTTTCTTCTTGCAGAACTCTTTTTACCATCTCTTGTAGGGCCAGTCTAGTGATGGTGAACTTCCTAAGCTTTTGTCTATCTGAGAATGTCTTAAAATATCTCTCACTTTTTTTTTTTTTTTTGAGGTACCAGTGATTGAACACATGGGAGGCAGGTGCTCAACCACTGAACTACATCTGCTCCCATCTCCCTTGTTTTTTTTTATTAAAAATTTATTTTATTTATTTATTTCTCCCCATCCCCTCATTGTTTGCACTTGCTGTGTGCTGTATCTTTAGGAGGTACCAGGAACTGAAACCGGGACCTCTGATGTGGTAGGGAGAAGCCTAATCGCTTAAGTCACCACCATCCCCTTCCCTCATTTTTGAATGACATTTTTGTCAGAGATTTCTTGGTTTGCAAGCACTGAAAAAATATCATCCCATTACCTTCTTGTCTCTATGGTTTCCATTGAGAAATAAGCATTTAATCTTATTGGGGCTCCTTTGTAAGTGACATGTTGCTTTTCTCTCAGCTTTCTGAATTCTCTGTTTGGCATTTGATAGTTTGATTATAATATGCCATGGTGTGGATCAATCTAGATTTATCTTGTTTGTAGTTCACTGAGCATTTTGGATGTGTATATTCATGTCCTTCTTTGAATTTGGGAAATTTTCATCCATTATTTCTTTGATTGTTCTCTCTGTCCCTTTCTTTTTTCTTCTTCTGGTACTCCTATAATGTATATTTTCATATGCTTAATGGTGCCCCACACATTCCTCAGGCTCTTTTCACTTTTCTTCATTCATTCTTCTTTCTGCTCCTCAGACTAGAAAATTTCAATTAGTTGATCTTTTGTCAGCTCCAATCTGCTGTAGAACCCTTGTAGGGTATTTTAAATTTCTGTTACTGTGGTCTTCAGCTATGTTTCGTTCTTCCTTATAATTTCCATATCTCTGTTGATATTCTCTTTGTGTTCATCTCTTGTTTTCCTAATTTACTCTTAGTTCTTTGTCCTTATTTTCCTTTAGCTCTATGAGCATATTTAGGACCATTTTTTAAAAGTCTTTGTCTGATACGTCCCAGTTCTGATCCTCCTCATCAGTGGATTCTAATACTTTAATCTTCTCCTTTGTATGTTTTGTAATCTTTTGTTGAAATCTGGACATTAGATGCTGAAGCATCTGTTCCTTAAGCTTTTATCCAGTTAGTGTCATTCTAGAGCTTTCCTTAAATGTCAGGAACTAACAAAAAATAAAAGAAGGGGAAAAAAACAAACAAGCACCTTTCTAAGTCTTTGCAAATCAACTTTTGGGAGTGCTCTCCTTTAGGGCTTATCTTTATAGTGAGTTTAGAGAATAGCTCCAGGCCAAAGTGTAGTGGCCTCCTTGATTCTTTCTGCACATGCATCTCATCTTGGGTATGTGTGTGTGGCCCTAGAAATTTCCTCATTTACACAGATACAATTGTCCCTCTTCTCTAGGAAACAGCTTCCTCAGTATCCTGGATACTGCAGTCCTGGGCACTGAGTTGTATGTCCTACAGCTTGCAATCCTTTGCCCCAGGCAGCCACAACTTGATGGCCCTCCCACAGTGTTCTTTAGGAGAAGTCTGCAAGCTGCCTTCTATACTCAAGGCAAATTCTGAGATGGTGAGCCTGTGTTGAATATACTGGTTCAGTCTTTTTGGCTTCCACCAGTCAGATTGTGTCAGACATTATGTGTTCCTGGTATGTACAGGAGGAGGTTACTCTGCTCCTTCTGGAACTGGGAGCATGGGCTGGCTCTGCACCTAGGCAGTTAGGGATGGAGGAGGGACCAGCCAGGACACCACTAGATCATTCCACTTTTAAGTAGCTTTTTTCTTGATTTAGTGTGTGTCGTTTCTGCAAGCCTTTAACTCTTTTCTGGAGCTTTGAGAGAAATGTTTCTGACTCTTGCTGGTTGTTTAGTGCTTCTGTGGCAGGACAGAAGCTTCTCACAATGCCATCTTGGTTGGGGTGGGCTGTGTAAATACTTTTGTTACTTCACCATTTAAGTACAAATCTTTGAATTATCCAGAATTTCTTTTGAATAAGAGGTGAAATATGGGTTTAGCTTTATTCATCATCATTTACTCAGTAATTCCTTCCCCACTGATTTGAAATGCCACCTTTATCACATATAATTTTGTATGGAATAAAAATTCCCACATGTGTTTGAGTCTGTTTCTGTATACTCTGGACCAACCAGCACTGTCAGATTTCTGTTATGATGAAAATGTTCTGTATATGCACTGTCCTGAATAGCCACATGTGGCTGTTGCGCTCTTAAAATGTGGCTAGTGTGACAGAGGAAATGCATGTTTAATGTTTTAAAATTAAATGAAATATGAGTAGCCACATGTGAACAGTAACTACTATATTAGTCAGTATAGCAGGGCTGTTCTTCTAACGTGAATCTACTTATGTAGCAGTACCAAATCTTAGTTACTATAGTTTTTAAATATATTTTAAAACATGGTAAACTAGTCCAGTAGAAAGTTTTTGTGTTTTCTTTTCCTCTAGCACAGAACAACCCACTGCCTTTATTTTTGGTTCATTTATATGTAAATGAGTGTAAATATTTTATTAAACTGGAGAGTGCTATTTCATCATTAGCATGTCCTTATAAATATGCCCAGTTAGCATGCTTTTTTTCCTATGCTGGCAGGAATAGTTATTTGTAATTATTTTTTCCATCCCCATATTTAAGTTATTATTTATAGTATCATAACTGCTTTGAGAAAAAGCTATAGGGATGTTTAAGTTCCTGAGCAACTTTTCTATCATGGTAGCATTATACAACAAATTCTGTTCAGAGTTTGCTTAGTGGAGAAGCATTGTAGCACATGGGATAATTACATGTGCTTTGGACTCAGACAGATCTGGATTTGGTGCTTCTCTCTGTTATGCTGTATATCGTCAGTCAAGTTCTTTAAATTCCTTGCCTGATTTTCCCCATCTATAAAATGGGTGTAATGCTTCCCTTGTAGTGTTTAAAGGATTGGAAAATGTAAAGTACTTAATTAGTTTCTAATTAAGCCTCAAGTAGTTGCTTGTCATTGTCATCATAATAAGTTATTACCATTATTTCAGCTTTTAGTAGTATTTTATTAGTATTAATGATCCATAGTGAATTTGAAATATTAACCATTAATCTCTCCAGAGCTTGGCTTTTGTGTGATGTTTTCAGTTTGTCAAAAATTTTGGAGATATTAAATATTTCCTGATTTATAATAATGAGATATTCTTAAGTGTTTTTCATTGATTCTGTATTTGAATCTGAGAACATCCTTAGGTTGAGAGTGGGGGTACCTAATGTGCTATTTATGTTCAAGACAGTGTTAAGAGTCAGTTTATGGGGAAGCCAGTGTGGCTCAGTGGTTGAGTGCCAGCTACCCATGTGAGGGTCCCGGGTTCAATCCCCAGACCCAGAAACCTAAAAAAAAAAAAAAAAGTCAGTTTATAAGGCTTACCTGTTGGCATTAAAATGCAAAATTATTTTTAAATTTCAAAACAAGCATTTTCTAACATGGATGTAAATATATTGTCTGTTTATATTTGGTGGTTTTGTTGTTGTTTTTTTAGTTTCGAGAACTTGAGGCATGTGTATTTTCTCCTGTATTTTCTGGACTTCGAGCTTAGATAGTTGTCAGACTTTTACTGAATTAATCAACAGCTCATATTTTAAGTAATGCCAACCTGGATTGAAAATATCCATTTCTTTAATTAGCTGGTGATACTGTTAGTGTAATACTTATTTTGAAATTAGCTGAAGATTACTTTCTTTTTTGTTGATTTTTATTCATAGTATTTAATTTTAAAGCCTTTTTAAAAAAAATGGAAATTAGAACCCTGTTGCATGCTCCAATGTTTAAATATACTGTAGATTTGTTTGCCTTTCCAATAACTTGTATTGCATTAGCCAGGACTGTTAAAACCACCCTTTATTTACTTGTTTTATTCCCTCACACATAATACAAAAATGATGTATGACATAATTTTTAATATTCTGTACCCTGGAAACTTGAGCCTTTACTTTTTGTTTTCTTCTTTCTATATAGATGGGCACCTGAAGTCTTACCTGTTTGATTTAAATTTGCTAGAATAAGCATAGAATCCTAGAGGGGAGAAGAGGTAGAGTCTTATTCTTAGAAGAATAACTCTTTAGTTCAAATGCAAGATTTTTCTAATAAAGGGGAAAGCTTTCAGTTTAGAAGATTGAATAGAATGATAGTGGTTTTCAAAATTTAAAATTCAGAAAGTTAAGCTTAGTGCCTTTAACATGCATAGATTACAAATCATTTTTGTTTTTAATAAATTGGACAACGAAGTTTAGACCTTTGTCCTTTAGTATTTTTTTTCTGTTAATATAAAACAAAACTGCCTTGTATTCTTAAAAACAATCTTTCTATTTGTACAATGTATATATTAGACTGGCCTCTCCTATGGTTTTTTTTATTTTCTCAGATGTCTTAAAGTTGAAGAGTATTAGCTACTGTCTCCTTATGTTATCCTAGCAAAGAACAGCAAGTAACAATTATCATTTTGAACCAAATATTTATGTTATAAACCTGTTGGCTTTAGGAATAGGAAAGTAGTAAAATTGACTATTTGGGAGTATTTGTAATTAGCTTTGTGGTTTGAAGTTATATAAGAATATATATATGAAATTATGGTTTTTGGTTTCTTTTTAAATATACTTTTATTACCAAAGTTGTGGACTTACAAAACAATCATGCACATGTGTAGAATTCCCATATAACACCCCTTCACCAACACAACACACTGTTGTAGAAGATTTGTTACTGATTATAAGATAATATCATCAGACTATTACCACTAGCTATGGTCCATAGCGTACCTTTGGCATATTTTTTCCAAACTCACCTATTACTCACAGTACATCTTTGGCATTAATGATGAAATTAGTTTTTTTAATTGATTTAGTCTCTACAGTTATTTATACAGTAAATTAGAACCTGCTTCAAGATTTAGACTGTTTGCATGCATGTATTGTATATGTGCATAGGTGATGTGTTTGAGGTCTTTTGGAATGTTATGTATGACATTAATAACTATTCCTTGTGTTAATTAGAGATTTTGAATTATAGAAAAAATCTATCTTTTCTACCCATTAGCAATAATTTAAAATAATTCATGTGAGATACTAATGATCCTACATGAATAACAATGATTCTCAATTTTTGTTGAATGAGAAAACAGGTTTTATTTTAACCTTATGGTCACATATCTAAAAAAACACATCATTATATATAAACAGATTTTCTGAATTATGAAAATACAAAATATTAAATGTCAGCCTGAATATTACAATAAATGCTTTTTTACTAACATAAAAAAATGTGTCATGAAATTATTCAGTTGACTTGAAAATGCTGATAATTCTGTAAAAATTAAATGGTTTACAGTATCAAATCAACTACATGGTGGTTATATTAGCATGCCTAGTATATTTTGCTTAAAGTAGTGTTCATTTGCTAACTAAAATGAAGAAAGTAACATGTAGATAAGTATACAGGCATCTCAGTTTATTGCCTTTTGCTTTATTATACTTTGCAAATATTGCATTTTTTACAAATTGAACCCTGTATGGAGCAAATGTTATCAGTGCCATTTTTCTAAAGGCATGTGCTCATTTCATGTCTCTGTGTCACACTTTGGTAATTCTCACAGTATTTCAAAACTTTTCATTATTATATTTCTGGTTATGTGGGATTGATCTTTGATGTTGCTTCTCTAATTGTTTGGGGCACCGCAAGCCATGCCCATATAAGATGGTAAACTTAATTGATAAATGTTGTATGTGTTCCATCTACTCCACCAACTGGCCATTCCCAGCTCTCACCCTATTTCCTGAGACACAATATTGAAATTAGGTCAACTGATAACTACAATGGCTTCTAAGTGTTCAAACAAAAAGAAGTCTCATGTCTCTCACCTGAAATCAAAAGCTAGAGATTTTAAGTTCTGTGAGGAAGGCATGTCGAAAGCTGAGATAGGCCAAAAGTTAGACCTCTTGTCCTAAGTAGTTAGCCAAGTTGTAAGTGCAAAGGAGAAGTTCTTGAAGGGAAAATAAAAGTGCTACTCCAGTGAACACACAAATGAAAAGAAAGCAAAAAACATTATTGCTGATATGGAGAAAGTTTGAATGGTCTGGATAGATCAAACCAGCCACAATATTTCCTTATGCCAAAGTCTAATCTAGAGCAAGACCCTAACTCTCTTCAATTTTGTGAAGGCTGAGAGAGTTAAGGAAGCTGCAAAAGAACAGCTTGAAGGTAGCAGGGGTGAGTTCATGAGGTTTAAGGAAAGAAGCCATTTCTATAACATAAAAGTGCAAGGGGAAGCAGCAAATGCTGATGTAGATGCTACAGCAAGTTATCCAGAAGATCTAGTTAAGATAATTGATGAAGATGGCTAGATTAAACACCAAATTTTCAATGTAGACCAAACAGCTTTCTTTTGGGAGAAGATGCCATCTAGGACTTTGACATCTAGAGAGAAGTCAGTGCCTGGCTCCAAAGCTTCAGAGGACAGACTCTTTTATTAGGGGCTAATGCAGTTGGTAACTTTAAGTTGAAACCAATGCTCATTTCCCATTCTGAAAATCCTAGGGCCATTAAGAATTATGCTAAATCTTCTCTGCCTGTGCTATATAAATGAAACAACAAAGGCTGGATGACAGCATATCTGTTAACAACATGGTTTATTGAATATTTGAAGCTCACTGTTCAGACCTACTGCTCAGAAAAGTCTTTCAAAATATGACTGTTCAGGAAGCAGATGTGGCTCAACCACTTGGGTGCTCGCCTACCACATGGGAGGTCCCGGGTTCGGGTCCTGGTACCTCCTAATAGAAGACAAGCAGATGCTGCCTCCTGCCACAACAGAGGTAAACGCTGCCACCACAGAGCTAAATGCCACCTCTTGCTGCAACAAGTTGGACTCCGTCCCCAACTGCAACAAGCAGAGGCACAAGCAGGAGATGCCGCAGCCCACAGCGAATGTGGCTCATTCCATTGGGCACTCGCCTCTCATGTGGGAGGTCCCAGGTTTGGTTTCTGGTGCCTCCTGGAGAAGGCAAGCAAACAATGAGCAGACAGAAGAGTGAACCATCTGGGGAAAGGGAGGATAAATAAAGAAAAATAAAGTAATTTTTAAAAAAAATTAACTTAAAAAAAAAAAGTTCATTGACAGTATACTTCCTCACCCAAGAGCTCTGATGGAGATGTACAATGAGAAAATATTTTATTTCTTGACTTTTCTTCTCTATTTCCACCCATCTTTATATAGGATAATTATATAGAATTATTAAAACCAGAATTCTTTGAGATGTAATATTTAGATTAGATTTCAAGAATAACTTCCTGACAGTGTTTAAACTGCCATGAATTTACCTAGATATGTAATCTCTAAAATCCTTTCCAGAGCCAGTGTTCTGTAAATCTTTTAAGTTTCTCTGAAATGATGGTGAATCTCCTTGAAAGAGTATTATGAAAGGTAGATTGTTCATTCAACAAATGATTATTGCTTTGGGGGTGGAGGAGGTCTCCTGTGTCTGTCATGCTTTTAGGACAGTTCTGCTTAAAACAAGGGGATAGAGTAGATAGCTTTTTCTTAGGGGAGGGGAATATTAACTACGGTCATGTTAAAAATGTTCAGCACAGAAGCAGTGGCTGTACATAAACTGTTTAACAAGATTTTACGTAAGTCCAGATCACTATAAATAGCTATTCCTACTGTTCTCTGATCAAACTTTGATAAAGAATTTTGTGTCCCAAGTAGCTGCAGAGGAATAATACCTTAAGGATGGGTTTCTGAATTGGTTCTTGGTTTTCCAGAATTGGTTCTCTGTTCTAATAGATTTAAAGGCATTAATGAACCTATTTCTAATGGTAAAGGGGACACTGATGATTCATGGCATGCAGTAGCAAAAAAAAAAA
>JAQZBX010059054.1:0-17610 GCA_029593785.1 Cabassous unicinctus | reverse complement strand
AAAAGAGGAAATAAAACTTTCACTGTTTGCAGATGACATGGTCCTATATTTAGAAAATTCTGAAATATCTACTACAAAGCTATATGCTCTAATAAGCAAGGTCAGTAATTTGGCAGGATACAAGATCAACACACAAAAATCAGTAATGTTTCTGTACACTAGTATTGAACAATCTGAGTAAGAAATCAGGAAAAAAATTCCATTTACAATAGCAACAAAAAGACTCAAATACCTAAAAATCAATTAAAAAAAAATGCAGGAACTATATTCAGAAAACTACAAAATAATGCTAAAAGAAATCAAAGAAGACCTAAACAAATGCAAAGACATTCCATGTTCATGGATTGGAAGACTATTTATCGTGAAGATGTCAATCCTACCCAAATTGATTTATAAATTCAGTGCAATACCAGTCAAAATTCCAACAGCCTACTTTACAGAAATAGAAAAGGCAATTACCAAGTTTATTTGGAAGGGAAAGGGTACCCGGGTAGCCAAAAGCATTCTAAAAAAGAAGAGAAATGTGGGAGGATTTTACTGTCTGACCTTGGAACATACTACAAAGCTACAGTGGTCAAAAAAGCATGGTAATGGCATAAAGATAGACACATTGATCAGTAGAATAGAATAATAAACCCTCACCTCTATGGCCAACTGGTTTTTTACAAACCTATCAAGTCTATGTTAATGGGACAAAACAGTCTCTTCAACAAATGGTGCTGGGATAACTGGATATCCATAACCAAAAGAATGAAAGAGAACCCCATCTTACTCCCTATACAAGAATCAACTCAAAATGGATGAACGACCTAAATATAAAAGCCAGGACCATAAAACGACTAGAAGAAAATGTAGGGAACATCTTCAAGATCTTGTGGTAGGTGGTGTTTTCTTGGATCTTACACCCAAAGCACAAGCAACAAAAGAAAAAACAGATAAATGGGACCTCCTCAAAATTAAACAATTTTGCACCTCAAAGGACTTTGTCAAAAGGGTGAAAGGCAGCCAACTCAATGGGAGAAAATATTTGTAAACCACATATCCAATAACAGTTTAATATCCATGATATATAAAGAGATGCTACAGGGAAGCGGGTGTGGCTCAGTGGATAGAGCTCCCGTTCACCATATGGGAGGCCCCGGGTTCGCTTCCCGGGGCCTCCTTGTGAGGGCAGGCCAGCCCGTGCGGCCCGGTGGGCTGATGTAGCAAGACCTCACAGCAGGAAGCGGGTGTGGCTCAATCGATAGAGCCCCCGTTTACCATGTGGGAGCCCCCGGTCCCCTTCCCGGGGCCTCCTTGTGAGGGCCAGCCAGCCCGTGCGGTGCGGTGGGCGGATGCAGCGGGACCTCACAGCAAGGGGGAGATAAGCAGACACGGAGACAACACACAGCAAGCACAAACAGCAAGAGGGGGATAAATAAATAAATAAATAAATCTTTAAAAAAAATAAAAATAAAAAAAATAAAGAGATGCTACAACTCAACAATAAAACAACAAACAATCCAATTAAAAAATGGGTAAAAGACTTGAATAGACATTTGTCCAAAGAAGAAATACACATGGCAGAAAAATACATGAAAAATGTTGAACATCACTAGTGATTAGGGAAATGCAAATCAAAGCTACGAGATATCATTTTACACCTATCAAAATGGCAACTATTAAAAAGACAGAACACTACAAGTGTTGGAGAGGATATGGAGATATGGGAACACTTATTCACTGTTGGTAGGAATATAGAATGGTACAGTCACTCTGGAGGACTGTTTGGCAGTTCCTAAAGAAGTTGAATATAGATTTGCCATAGACCCAGCAATACCACAAACTGGGTATGGTAGAAGAACTGAGAGCAGTGACGTGAACAGACTTCTGCACACTGATATTCATGATTGCCAAAAGATGGAAACAATCCAGGTGTCCATCAACTGATGAATGGATAAACAAACTGTGGTGTAAACACATGAAGGAATATTATGCAGCCATAAGAAGAAATGAAGTCATGAAGCATATGATAACATGGATGAACCTGGAGGATATTATGTTGAGTAAAGCAAGCAAGACACAAAAGGACAAATACTGTGTGATTGCACTATTATGAACTAAATATATTTTGTAAACTCACGGAGTTAATAACTAGAATATGGGTTACCAGAAAATAGAATGAGGTTAGAGAATGGAAAGCTGAGGCTTAACTTGTGCAGAACTGGTAAAAGTTTTGTGTGTTACTCTTTAGAAATGAATAGAAAAGTTGAAAGCACAACATAGTGTTTGTAACTAGCTTTGCTATTATATGGGTATGACAGTGGTTGAAAGGGAAAGACTAAGGTCATGTATATTACTAAAAGGAAAGTTAAAAAAAGTAACATGGGACTGCATAGCATAGTAAAACCTCAAGTGAAATATGAATATGGGTAACATTGCATATGTAAGACTGTTTTTCTTTGAAACTGAACAAATGTTATGCATGTTAATGTTACAAGATGTTAACATCAGGAAAAAAACACATTATGTTAAGTGAAAGAAACCAGACACAGAGTACCAGATAGCGTTTATGATTCCATTTTATAAAATGTAAATATAAATCAGTTTATAAAGATGGAATTAGATTAGTGGCTATGAAGGGCAGGGGAAGGATAGAGGGATTTAGAGATGACTGCTAAGGGTTGTAGAGTTTTTCTTTTTGGAGTAATGAAATTGTACTAAAAAAATTTGTGGTGATGAATGCAAAACACTGGGATTATACTAAAAGCCATTGATTGAACACTTTGGATAGAGTGTATGCTATGTGAATATATCTCAATAAAACTGCTTTTAAAAAAAAAACCTTTGTGATTTCCTTATATGGTAAAGAGAAAACTAAATTTTTCCGTTCTCTCTCTACATATATAAAGAATGCTGGGCAGGCCTCTAGATTCTGAATTAAATGTAGAGCCAATTGATGCCGATATCTTAGTGACACGATTTGGAATCAGTCTTTGTGTTAATTTCATTCGGAAAGTACTAAATTGTGATGATCCCAGATATACCTATGGCTGCAAAAACATGGCATGGCTAAATTCTTTGGTCGCAATATCTTAAAAGTTTACAAGATTACGTTATTCCACAAAAGCACCTTTCTGAATCTCTTTCTCTCAGTTCACATCTCCAAGTCAGTTGCTCTGTTTCTGACATTCTGCTTCTCTCTCTCTTCCTCTTAATAACTTGTTTCATTTTCTTTCTATCTTAACTGGCCATCATACAGAATCAAAGAACCTTTTCATTATTTGTCACATTTCTATCATACAGAATCAAAGAACCTTTTCATTATTTGTCTCATTTCTATGCTACAGAATCAAAGAACCTTTTCATTATTTGTCACATTTATTGAAGAGTTTTATGTTTATTGTTCTTAATTTTTAATGGGTGTTTGTACATGTTTTCTCTCTCTAGAATAATTAATTATATCGTTTCTGATTTTAGAGGCTTTAGATTGATTTTTGCTCCCTGTCCTCCTCCCTTGTGGAATAGTAACCTTCAAAAAACTCCATCCCATTCCTTCTTCTCCTCTTTACCTTTCCTAGGCTTTACCACCAACAACTCAAGAGATTATATTTTATGTGTGCTGGTGAGGGGGAGGAAGGGGGAATTGCTGCCCAAGCAAAGGGAATGAAAATGGAAGGGATGGGGGATAGACAGCTGCAGGGATCTAAGCTGGACAGACTGAACGAGCCTTCATCCTAAACAACTCAGAGCTCATATTTCTTCTCTAGACAGCTGGCTTTTTTTAGTCCTACTGAAATATTCTGCAAAGATGGGGGAGGGACTGTGACTACCTCTGCTATGGAGTTTATTTAAAGTTAGCTACCTCTCAGCTATTACCTGTAGAAACTGATACAATATCCAACATAGCAGGGGTTAGGATGGTGAAGGAAATGTATGTAATTGTTCACTATACTTTTCCAAGGCCAAGAGCTCATTTTCAAGAATGCTGAGGGCTGCCTGGAGTAGGCAGTGACTAAAGCCATACAAATTGGAATTGGACATCTGACTTACCTGTCATATTTCTTTCTCATCCGTCCCCCTACTGGCACCTTATACTCCATATTCTTCCTAATCTTCCTACCCTCCCTACTCCTACTCCCACACCCTACCCCCACCGACGTTCCTGGAATTTTGGACTTAGCTATTTTTAAAACCGTCAACTCAGTAGCCACCTCCCCCCTCACTCCCAGCTGTCCAGTACTCCGGCCAGCCGTATACCCTCCCTTTCCCCAACACCAAGCCTTCTCTGACTCCCTGACCTCAGTGAGATTGCAGCCGGCTGGGGACCTGAGGGAGATATGGAGAATGAGACGGGAGATACCCTGGCTGGAGCTACTCAACAGCATAGGCAGTCATGGCTGGAGAATTGGATATCAGGGTAATGTCTGACCTCTGGAAACAGTAAGTCAAAATGAAATTGCAATTCCTTTAATAAGCTTTTGGATTGAAGTTAGACTTTTATAAAATCAAAGATACCTACTTGGGGTCTCTGCTCCAAAAGCTAAGATCTCTCCCATACCAATGTGCCCTAATCTCCATTTCTCCTTCTGTCTCCATTTCTTCCTGGCTTCTGGCCTCTGACTATTTGAAGTTTAATTCTCCTCTCCTCCAGCAGTCTTAGCTCCCTCCTTACCTTCTTACCTCAAGACTTCTGATAAAGGTTTAGGAGGAGTTCCCCACAGCCTCCATTCTGTGGTTTTTCTCACCAAGACCAAATTTAACCTCAGAGGACTAGTCACTAATACCCTTCCACCTTACTTCTTAGCATTGTCCTTCATGTTGGGCTTCCAAGGGTGGGGCTACCCCTTGTTGTAGCAATTTCTCCCCACAATTCTAGTCTCTCCATCCTATTCTCCCACCTGCATAACTCTTCCCCACATCATATCCATACCCCAAGAGAGGGAAGTTTGGCAGGAGGGAGTTGGCCTCTTCCCAACCCCTGTTCTCATCAAAAGAGGGACTGAGAACTTCTGAATTTGCAAAGGGAAGACTAATGGAAAGAGTGGTTCTTCAGTCAGGTTTATAAAAATATAAGAACTGTTGACTCAGAACACAACAAATTGATTCACATGCTTGGCTTGCATCCCTTTATTCCATGAAAGAGAGAGGGATTATAATTTTTGCTCTCTAGTACAGATAAAAGGAATTGGTTCCCTTTTCATTTGAATACTGATATTCTAGAAAGGGGACAAGCATTCTACTTTTACTCCTTCTTGCTGAAAATCCTGACACAAAGGAGGAAAAGAAATGAATGCTCCCTGGTGGGTACCCCCTTCTGATGGGAAGAAACAAATAAGAGGCATGTTTCTGAAGTATTTTCAGATCCTAATTTTATTGGGGAACCCACTGGGGTGACCAGAATTTGACCTATGCCCATGATTCTTCAATTTCTGACATTTCTGCTGTTTGGTAGCTCAGGATGGGTCAATACAATGGACTCTGTCCCCCGATCCCCACCCGAGTCCAGTCAACCTTCCCTCCACCCCCAGCTAGGGGTATTGCACAAGGGACCTGAAAGTGGACACTGGGAGCAGGGTATGGAAGCTAAACAGCCACACTTAGAGTTTGGGGAGCCCCATTCTCCCCAAACTCGTCTTCTTATGCTTTACTTGATCTCCCCAAATTTCTCTTCACATACTCTGACCAATCTTCAATTCTTCTCTCTCGTCTATGCCCAGCCGAATTTCTTTTTTCAGTCCCTTACAGGACCCGGTCAAAATTCACTAGGTAGGAAGGTCATCAGCTGGAAAGAGCCGGAGCCTGGGGGGACCTGGTTGGATAGGTATGGGGGATCCAGGCCAGTCCCCTTGTTCCCGGTCCCCCCATGGCAGTCCCCCAACTCTAAGCACTCTCACTCTTCTGCTGCTCCTCTGTGGACATGGTAAGGAAGGGTCAGGGAAGGGTTTGGGGAAATCTAGAGGGTAGGCTGCTTTGCAAGGGAGGGCATGTATGGGTAGGAAGGGATGGGTGCTGAGGAGTCCCAGTCACTCCCTCCACTCTCAGTCTCTCCTTATTTCCCACTCAACCTGGGGAAGGACATTGGGGAAGCCCTTGGTGGACAGGGAGAAGAGTTCTAGCGGGATCACATAAGATTGAAAAATATGGGCAGGACTATGGGGCTGGGAACTGGAGAAAGCTGAAATCCCCTGATAAGATTTGGGAGAGTTAAGAGGAGACTGCTGGCGCGAGGATCTGGAGATGATCTCACGAGCCTCTCTTTCCGTCCTCAGCTCATTCTCAATGCAAGATCCTCCGCTGCAACGCTGAGTATGTGTCGTCCACCCTGAGCCTGAGAGGAGGGGGTTCACCAGAAGCACTTCGAGAAGGAGGCCGGGGTGGAAGGGTGGGCTCCGGCGGCCTCTGTCGTGCCCTCCGCTCCTACGCGCTCTGCACGCGGCGCACCGCGCGCACCTGCCGCGGGGACCTCGCCTTCCACTCGGCGGTGCACGGTATCGAAGACCTGATGATCCAGCACAACTGCTCCCGCCAGGGCCCCACGGCCCCGCCCCCGCCCCGGGGCCCCGCGCTTCCAGGCGCGGGCCCGGCTCACTCCTCCGGACCCCCGGCCCCGGACCCCTGTGACTATGAAGGCCGGTTTTCCCGGCTTCACGGTCGTCCCCCGGGCTTCTTGCATTGCGCCTCCTTCGGAGACCCTCACGTGCGCAGTTTCCATCACCACTTTCACACGTGCCGTGTCCAGGGAGCCTGGCCCCTGCTGGATAACGACTTTCTTTTCGTCCAGGCCACAAGCTCCCCCGTGGCATCTGGAGCCAACGCCACCACCACCCGGAAGGTCAGGGACTCAATTGCTCCTCCCGACTCACCTCATGAGATCCTCCCATGATCACCCCATGGTCACGCGCCCTCCCCATCCCCACTATTCCACCACAACGTTTCCTATCCCTGTTCTTCCTCCACCACTCTCCCATCTTGGGCCAGGCCCTCCTACCAAACAGTTGATCCTGTAAATCACTTTCCCTTGAGGAGAATTTCACTCAAACACAGAAGACACTGAAGAGAAAGTTGGGGAGAGAAAAGCTGAGGAGCCCCAGGTTGAGGAGTTTCAGAAAGAAACTTCCTTCTCTTATGAAAGTTGAGACTGAGACCAAAAAGGAGAGAGAAGGGCTGAGTAGGGATGAGGTAATACTGGAACACAGGAAGAGGGATCAAGGAGTGAGGGGCATGACAAGCCTTGCACTTCAGGTTGGATCAGATTCCTAATGAACTGTTTTCCCTCTGGCCCTCACAGCTCACCATCATTTTTAAGAACATGCAAGAATGCATTGATCAGAAGGTCTACCAGGCTGAAGTGGACAATCTTCCTGCAGCTTTTGAAGATGGCTCTGTCAATGGAGGTGACCGACCTGGAGGCTCAAGTTTGTCCATTCAAACTACTAACCCTGGGAGCCACGTGGAGATCCGAGCTGCCTATATTGGCACAACCATAATCATTCGTCAGACAGCTAGGCAGCTGTCCTTCTCAATCAAGGTAGCTGAGGAAGTGGCTAGGGCCTTCTCAGCTGAGCAGGACCTGCAGCTTTGTGTGGGGGGGTGCCCCCCAAGTCAGCGAATCTCTCGATCAGAGCGCAGTCGCCGGGGAGCTATAACCATTGATACTGCCAGACAGCTGTGCAAGGAAGGGCTGCCAGTCGAAGATGCTTACTTTCATTCCTGTGTCTTTGACGTATTAATCTCTGGTGACCCCAACTTTACTGTAGCAGCTCAGGCAGCTCTGGAGGACGCCCGAGTCTTCCTGCCAGACTTAGAGAAGCTGCACCTCTTTCCCTCAGATGCCGGGGTTCCTCTCTCCTCAGCAACCCTCCTAGTTCCATTCCTTTCTGGGCTTTTTATTATGTGGCTTTGCATTTGATAACTAGGTCAGTGATCCTATGACTAGTGAGAATAATTTGGGGGATAGGGATTGGAAGGGAAGAACATACAGAAACACTGAAGAGACAATGGAAACTAGGAGACACTTAAAACAATGACATTTATCCAGAGTCATGAGGCTGCAGTCCAGGGTTGAAACGGTCACAGGATAAGGGTTCTGGGCAAGGTTTCTGCATTCCAGACCTCTCGATGGGCTTTTCACCAATTTTCCTAGACACTTTATAGTAAGCAAATTGTTCCAGTCCATCTACTCCTAAGATCATACCTACAAGCTGAGAGGTTTTGAGGATCCTGACATTTAGTAGAAAACCTAAGTATTGATACTGCTGAAAGGAAAGAACTAAAAGAGCAAGATATGCTCATTACCCATAAGAAACTAAAGATCTAACATTATTTTCTCTTGGAAAATGGAGAGTGGAGGGAACGATTAGGGAAAGAAGTCTATTTGATGACGATATGTGGGCTAGGTGTGCTCTTCTTGGTTTAGAAGTGGATCTTAGGGGAAGCGGGAGTGGCTCAGTTTACCATATGGGAGGCCCCGGGTTCGCTTCCCGCAGCCTCCTTGTGAGGGCAGACCAGCCCGGGCAGCCTAGTGGGCTGATGCAGCAAGCCCTCACAACAGGAAGCGGGAGAGGTGGGAGTGGCTCAGTCGATAGAGCCCCAGTTTAACATGTGTGAGGCCCCGGGTTCGCTTCCGGGGCTTACTTGTGAGGGCAGGCCGGCCCGCGCGCCGCGAGGGGCTGATGCAGCGGGACCTCACAGCAAGGGGAAGATAAGCAGACACGGAGAAGACACACAGCGAATGGACACAGCAAACACAAGCAGCAAGGGGGGATAAATAAATAAATAAATCTTAAAAAAAAAAAAAAAAGAAGTGGATCTTAGGTGAAGGGAGTCTCTACCTTTGGAGAATGGCACAGATAGGACAGAAGCTAACATCCTTACCCCCCAACTAATCTATCATTAAAGCTATGAGTTCTCCACACCCTTCTCTGTTGCCTATGTTGGATCTCTTTACAGATGTCAGACATGGAATAAAGGCAATATGCTCAGGCCACTGAAAGAGCCCAAAAGTATCAGATTTTGTCCTTGCCTTCAGGGAGTTTACAGGCTACTGGAGAGACAAAACTGATTCACATGAAGAAATGATGAGTGTGTAATTATTCGCTAAATTCTATGGTACTGGGAAGATGGTTGATGAGAACGAAAGTAATAAGAAGTCATAAGATGTAATAGAGGAGTGGGGATTTGAAGTGAGCTTGGAAAGCTGGGTAAGATTTGGATTGTTAAGGACCTTCCAGGCAAAGGCAACTATCTGGAGTTATGCATAGATTTGTGATGCAGTGAGGAAAACAGCATGATTCAAATGAAGTAGACAGGGAGTAATGGACAGAAGGTTAGATGGGCAGAGACCAGATTATGAAGTGCCTTGAAAGTGGGGCCAAGAGCTTAAATTTGATTAAAGCTAACAGTTTTTGAGTGCTCAAAATCTGTCAAGCAATATTCTACACAATTTTTCTTTTCTTTTCTTGTTTTTTTGGTGTACTGGGGGCCATGGATTGAACCCAGGACCCAGTGTGTGGGAAGCCAGTGCTCAACCATTGAGCCACAATGGATTCCCTGAGTTGGCTTTTTTGTTTGTTTTGCTTGTTGTTTGTTTTTTGTTTTTCAGGAGGCACCAGGAACCAAACCCCGGGCCTCCCATGTGGGAGGCAGGTGCTCAACTGCTCGAGCCACATCTGCTCCCTCTAAACACTTTTTAAATATCAATTCATTTAGTCTTCACAACAACTGTCTAAGGAAGGTAGTAATCTTATGTCTATTTTTCATGTGAGGAAACTGAGGTATAGACTTGCACAAAGTCACAGCTAATAAGTGGCAAAGCCAAAATCTGAATCCAGGCAGACTGGATCCACTGCCTGAACTCTTAACCACTTTAGTATATTGCCAAACAAAGAGAGCCATTGAAGATTTTGGTTGTGGACCTGGGCAGGGAAGGAGGTGCTGAAGTGGTAGATGTCACCACAAAGTGACCTTTTTTATTTTTATTTATTTATTTATTTTTTTATGATTAAGCTACCTTTTGCTTTACCGATACGAAGCTGAAAGAAGAGAGTTGGGGAGAGGGAAAAACGCCCAAAGGAATCCAGTTCAAAGAAGAGAAGACTGAGAAGAGAAGCTATCCTAGTCTGGGATGTTCTAAAGTAACAGTGCTATCCTGAACAAAACCACGAAGGAAGCAACTTTTATTTTCTTACCCATTTCTGGTCTCAGTCTCCTTGTCCTCTCCTTCCAAGTATTCCATTACCTAGGGCCTCCCTTCCCTGATCTAATTAAGTATTTACTTTCATCTTCCCCCTGTCCTCTCAGCCCTGCCCACCCCACAAAACTCTCCTGAACACATATACACACTGGCCAGTGCTTACCAGACAAGGTGTCTTATCTGGTCTGCCATTTCATATTTCTTCTGCAATTATTCATCCCCTATTTCCTTCTCTCCACCTCCTCTAAGGGTCACAGTCCTCCTGCCATTCCTTCAAAGCAGACTCTACGCTTTTAAAAATGACCTTTAGCTAATCTAGTAAAAACAATGTGGAAGAAAATAGGAGGGAAATCCAGGTTGTCCCTTCTCTTATAGATAACATGGGCTTTTTAATTATTTTTTAAAACTCAAAACACCTTTTTAAGAAACTGCTTTTTATACTGGTTCCTTTAACTCAAAAGAGTTATTTTTTTTCCTTCAGGTGTGAGAATTTCAAGTCAGTTAAGAAGAATTTCATAGCTAGCTGGTGAATGAGATTCTTTTACGGTAACTGTCATGTAACACTGCTTCCTTCCACCAGACTTAGGGTCAGCCCTATTACCAATGGAGTATTTAAAAGTGGGTAGCTCCAAATAAACACATGAAAAGTTGCTCAATGTCATTCATCATTAGGGAAAAACAAATTAAACCACAGTTTTGGTAATGGGTCATGGTGGTGGTATCACAACATTTTGAATATAATTAACAGCACTGAAATATATATATTTGGTTTGTTTTTTAGGAGGTACCGGGGATTGAACCCAGGACCTGGTACATGGGAAGCAGGCATTCAACCACTGAGCTACATCTGCTTCCTTGAATTATATATTTGAATGTGGCTAAATTTGAAAGGGAAAATTTTAGTTTGTATATGTTACCAGAATGAAAAACAAAAACAAACAAACAAAAAACCATAGGACTGTACAACACAGTGAACCCTAATATAAACTATGGACTATATTTAATAGTACAATTATAATATTCTTTCATCAATTGTAACAAGCTCACCACACTAAAGCAAGGTGTTAAAAGTAGATTGGAACTCTATTTTCTTTATATTTTTTTCTGTAAACCTGTGACTTCTACAACAAAAAAACACAAAGAGAAAAAACTACACACCCACTAGAGTGTCTAAAATGAAAAAGACTGACTTTAAGTGATGGCAAGGATGTGGAGCTGTTATATAATGTTGGGAATATAAAATGATACAACCACTTTGTAAAACAGTTTGGCAGTTTCTTAAAAAGTCAAGAGCATGGGAGCCGGTGTAGCTCAGTGATTGAGCACCAGCTTCCCACATACAAAGTCCCGGGTTCAATCCCTGGCCCCAGTACCTGCCCCCCAAAAATAAAATAAAATAAAAAAAGTCAAGATCACACTTACCATACAATCCAGACTTTCTACTCCTACTTACTGACCTAAAAGAAATGATAACATGTGTCCCCACAAAAATGTTCATAGGAGCTTCATTTGTGATAACCAAAAATGGAAAAACAGTGTGGTAAATCCATTCAACAGAATACGATTCAGCAATAAAATGAAACAAACTACTGATACACACAACAGCATGAATGATGCAAGTGAAAAAAAGTCAAACAAAAAAAGAGTACATACTGTTTGCTCCCATTTTTATAAAATTATAAAAATATCTATAGTGGTTACCTGGGAATGGGCGGAGGAGGGAGAGATGATTTACAAAGAGGCATGAGGAAACTGGTGAGGATGGCAACATGTTCATTATTTTGACTGTGACAGTGGTTTCACGGTGTATAAATATGTCAAAATTTGTGAAATTATTTACATTCAATATGTGCAGTTTATCATATGTCAGTTATATCTCAATAAAACTAATTTAAAAATTGGCAGCCCACTTTTTCCTCTACCTACCTCAGAAAGGAGGCAAAGTGCTTAGAATGATCACAGCTTAAAAAGGAAGATTAGAACTGAGATATTCCTTCTTTTAGAAAAACACAGAAGAGGATGATGGGAAAAAGGAAAGAGAATGTTTAATGATTCATAGTCCTTCGTCCAGACCGTCATTCTCAAAGTCAGAGAACATGAAAAGGATATATATATATTTTGGTTTAGAAACATCAAGTCTGTGCCTATTACGTCTGTCTTTCTACTCTACTAATTGTCAGCAGGTGGCACTAGTGACTAAAAAAATTACATGTCCTCACCCTCACCAGGGCTAGAGAAGGGGAAAAAAATAGTAATTTGCTAGATGATCTGATATGTTAGCCACTTGGGGAAAAAAAATACTAGGCATTTGACAGAATTGACAAAATTGATGGCTTATTTCAGAAATAAATTGAAGAGTAAACTAAATAAATTGTTTAAATGAGAAAATTATTTCACTACAAACAAAAATTTGAAACACGAAACAGTCAAAATACACTATCTGACTCCACAATGGATATTATTTACACAGTGATAATAATGTACACACAGACTATTGATTTAGCCAAAATTGTTACATAATTTTATTAGGAGGATGAGGTAAGGGTGAAGAAAAGGTGGGGATAGAGTGACGTAGCAGGGCTAAAATCTCAATTACTATAACCAAAAGGCAGAAGATATGTCTAATATTTATAAATTAAGAAATAAAAGAAAGAGCAAATCATTTAAGAATATGAAGTAACTAACAAATGAAAAAGCTGAAAGAATTAAAGCCTGCCTCAGTACAGGGGTCTGAGGACTGTTGGGTTTTTTGTTTGTTTTTTGCAAAAGCATTTAATACTATTTGATTTTTAACTCTATTATGTTACATTATTTCCATTTTAAAAGGAAGAGCATTTCCACCTTGGTTAGTCCTGAGCTTCTCCCCTTCGTAAATTTATGGCAACCTTAGCTACTTCTCAGATCAACCCAGCACCTTCCAATCCCCTCTCCACCCTATATTACTTCATGGTAAGTTCCTTCCCACATTTCATCTCAAGGAAACAGAGATAATATCCATGACCCAGTAATTGTGTTTTTCAAAATCAGTGCCAGGAAACTGGACTAACACTAAGGAAGGGACCGAGGGCAGAACATTAGAAAATAAAAAGGTCTTCCTCAATTTTTTTGCCTACTCCCAAACCAAATTATTCATCATCCTCTCAACAATTAATAGGAAGAAGTAAGTTACATATGTTTCCTGAGATAAAATTTGTACGTGAATGGAGGGTGGGCTTTGAGAATGTGAAAGGGAAACCAGAAAGGATAATTAGATTCTGCCTCCACTGTAGGGTTATTTTGGAATAATTCTCTGCTATTGGTTCAAAGAGCTTAAATGTTTTTTTTAAGCAAGGGTTTCATCTGTCCTTGACACAGCATTTTTCCTTTACTCTTACCTTTTGGTAACTGTTTAAATCAGATTTTTTAAAAATTTACATTAATCAGCTTCTTCATCCTGCCCTCCCAGCCCCTCCCCCCAGCCAAGAATTGAAAGGCCCTTTGATAAAAATGACAGCATCTGAAACAGAAAGTGTTCTGCTATGGTATTATTTTCTCTTTATAAGGGTCACTTCCCTACAGGGAATGCCATCAGGGTTGGAGAAGAAACCAAAACCGGAAGGATTCTAGGGCCCACATATGCTACACATTAGCTGATCAAGCTAAAATAACCCTATTGATTTAATCCTATATTGGTTTTAACCCTTTTTTAGAATTTTTGAAGCACCTAAACTATGTCAGGCCATAAGAGACATGGGGCCTATCTTTGGGGAGTTCAGTTTAGTGGGAAGTAATAGATCAATAATCAGAAAATTACAAGATAAATGATTAATATTCATAATATAGAAAAGTATGTTCAACATGCTGTAGGGATACAAAGGAGATGGAATTAAATCTGCTTGAAGAAATCAGAGAGTTTTACAAAAGAGAGAACATTGTTTTTAAGGGGCAGCAAGGCAGTAGTGGAAAGATCTTTGAACCATAAGTCAGATGACCTGGAATTCTGTCCTCACTGAGTGACCTTAGGCAAGTCACTTAAGCTCTCTGAATTTGCAATATTCTCTTCTGCAAAATAAGACATCATAATACCTGCCTGCCTACCTGGTAAGGCTCAAATATTTGAGCAATTGCTTTCTTTTCTTTTTTTTAATATATATATATTTATTTTTAAAAAGATATTTAGATTACAAAAATGTTACACAAAAAATATAGGGATTCCCATATGCCCCACTCCCCATACCTCCCACACCCTCTCACATAAACAACATTCTTCATTAGTGTGGCACATTCATTGCAATTGATAAACGCATCCTGGGGCATTGCCACTGAGCATGGACCATAGTTCACATTGTAGTTTACAATCTCTCCCACACAATTCTGCAGGTTATGGGGAGATATAAAATGGCCTATATCTGTCATTGCAATGTCATTCAGGATGATTCCCAAGTCCCGAAAAAGCCCCCATATTACCCCTGTTTTTCCCTCTCCCTGCCCCAAAGCCTCCAGTGGCCACTGCCTCCACATCGATGTTGTAATTTCTCCCATTGCTAGAATCACAAAATGTCTATAGTAGAATACCAGTAAGTCTACTCTAGTCCATAGTTCATTCCCCAATCCTGAGGATTCTGGGATGGTGATGTCCACTCCACCTCTAATTGAGAGGGGGCTTCGATTCCGTACAGCCGATGGATGGGACTCTCTTGCTTGCAGTTGTCAGCTGTCTCGTTTCTTTGGTATGATGGTTGTCTCGTTTCTTTGGTATGATGGTTGTCAATGCTCACCTCCTTGTTAGTTGTCCTGGGTGAGTCCAGTGAACTGGAGAGTAAGTGTTGCAACTCTGCTGGGGCTCAGGGCCCAGCTGGCACATGGACAGCTCAAAGATTCCAGTCTCTTGGACATATACCTACAAACTCCAGCACCCAATTGCTTTCTAGTGCATATATATATAGCTCTATGTGCACTGTAAATGCTATTCACAAAGATAGTATTATTAATTGTCAGTCTGGATAAAAAGCAGAAACCATTTTAGTATATGTTTCTTCCTCTCAGTCATGAACACCAAATTTACTTCCTCTGCTCCTTTTCATGAGGTAAGAATCATCTTCAGGAAGCGGGAGTGGCTCGGTCGATGGAGCCCCCGTTTACCATATGGGAGGCCCCGGGTTCGCTTCCCGGGGCAACCCGGGGCCTCCTTGTGAGGGCAGGCTGGCCCGCGCAGCCTAGTGGGCTGATGCAGCAAGCCCTGACAACAGGAAGCGGGTGTGGCTCAACCGATAGAGCCCCCGGTTACCATGTGTGAGGCCACGGGTTCGCTTCCCGGGGCCTCCTTGTGAGGGCAGGCCAGCCCACGCGGCGCGAGGGGCTGATGCAGCGGGACCTCACAGCGAGGGGAAGATGAGCAGACACGGAGAAGACACACAGCAGATGGACGCAGTAGGCACAAGCAGCAAGAGGGGGATAAATAAATAAATAAATCTTAAAAAAAAAAAAGAATCATCTTCACCAATCAGGAGAGTGGTCTGGGTCAAAGTTTCCCGTGTCAGAAAAGCTTATGAGGGTTTGAGACAATTCTTATACTAAGGATCTTGACAGTACATGAATCTTCCCACTGGGTGGCAAGGCTGAGCCAACTAGATTCCTAAATTGTGTAAGAAAGAAATTCTCAGAAATGGGGAAGTTGGGCTAAGCACGCAATGTCCCATCTACTTTTTGTTTATAAACACCAACACAGTCCAATTTTCTCTTATAGAAAAACAAACCATCACCTCTCACCACCTCACTCCCTTGCTCTGATACATTATTGAGCCATAGGCTTTGAAGAGGGACTGGTTATGTATGTCAGGGTGTAACAAAAGGGACTGAGGTTGAGGTTTAAAGTTCAACACTGATAATAATAAAACTAAGTTTTGAGTGAGTAGCATATTCTACTCCAGAGACATACCCCAATCTATCATTTCAATTTATATTTAATAATATATTTACACTGTGAAATACACTCTACAAGTTACAGTGAAGAACACAAAGATAAAAAAGAACATAGTTGCTGCTCTCTAGGAAATCATTTTCTAGGAGAGAAAAGACAGTTTACACATGGTACAATTTAAGTGTTATATGAGAAACATAAACAACATGCTATAAAGTATTCAAAGGAGAACTAAATCATATTGGGTTGCAAGGATTGGGAACTAGGAAAGGCTTCAGAGAGGAAATGTCACTTTTTCCTCAAGCGTGAATAGAGAAGTTCAAAACGAAGATATGGGGAAGAAAGGTCAGATATTCCAGGTAGAGAGAAAACCAAAAGCAAAGGCACAAAGGCAGAGAAGGATACATTGGGAGAACACTGAGTACTCAGGTTTGGCTGAGATATAGGGTACATGCAAGAGGAAGTAGTGGGAAATGAGACTGGAAAGTGTGTCTAAGGCCATTTTATGAAAGCTTTAAATGCCAGATTGAAGCATTTGTATTTAATTCAGTAAACAATGGGTTCTGGTGCATCACAGGAACAGCAGAACTTAATTTTTGTTAGATTAATCCAATCTTGGTCTATGGACTATAACAGGAAAAGCTATTAAAATTAACCAGGCAAAAGCAATAAGGGCATAAATCAGAGTGGTGGCAGTGGAGTAAGAAACAGGAGACAGATTCCAGAAACACTGGAAAGAGGGCCTCTACCGAATTGGCAGTTGCTTGGATGTGGGGAATGTTAGAGAGGAAGAAATCAAAGGCAATTCCTGGATTTTAAACCATGATGACTGGGGAAATGAATTATGGTTCCATCAAAAGAAACAAAGAAGGAAGGGGAAGAAATTGGTTTGAACACAGGGCGAAGATTATGAGTTCATTATTGAACAAGTTAAATTTGAAGTGCCAGCTGGAATTTGGAAACAGGCTGAAGGTATAGTATAGATCTGAAAGTCACTTACACAGAGTGATGTGTAAATAGGCAAACTGAAGAGCAGAGTGTAAAGTAAGAAAAGGAGAGTCAAGGAAAAACCCTCAAGAAAAGATTTCAGGGTGCAGAGAAAAAAAAAAATTGCTAGCAAAGAAAAAGATCAACTCCAAAAGTCAAGCTGACTGTTTAAATTTTAAAAAGATGACAGTTTTCAAATTATATAGAAATCAAGGGGAATAAGGCCTAAAAACTATCCTGGTTTCCTCTAGAAACCCTGAAGTAAACCATCTCAGAGTTAACAGAAACTAACTACAAAGGGACAAGTTCAGTCAACACAGAAAGCTAGTGTAGGTTATTTTCTTAAGAAATTTAACATTAAAGGGAAGAAAACAGATGGGGTGATAGTGTGAGGAGAGAAGTAAGATTTTTTTTACTATGAATAAAGGAAACTTTAAGAAATACCTGAAATGAGCCTGCAATAGTTCTGAACAAGTTAATTCAGCCCCTCTCCCCATCTTGTCCTGAAGTTAGATAATATCTAGACCTCCATTCTTTCCTCAGCATAGTA
>JAQZBX010059053.1:0-17608 GCA_029593785.1 Cabassous unicinctus | reverse complement strand
AAATAAATAAATAAATAAATAAATAAATAAAATAATAGAGTATAGCGAGGTAATTGGTAAGTCTCTATGACTTGCCCAGAGTCGACAGCAGTCTACTAGGCATTTGTCTGTTCTTTGTTGAGCTTAATCCCTAACTTCGTGTGTGTTCTTTGATAAGACATTTCTCTCCACATTTAGTTTCCTCATCCAAAAGTGAGCAAGATCAACAGGTCAAATCCTGTTCTAAAACACTCCCGCTCAGTGATTCAAGAGGCCTCTTAAATATCCTGTAAATAACATTTGTTTATATAAGTATAAGATATGAAAAAGAATGTATTTGCCATGCCCAAGTGTCAAAGACAAAATTGGTAAAATGTTCCACTGAGAAGAAAACTCATCCCCTGATGTGGAAAGCTGTGACCGCAAGCAAGTTTGATGCCATCACAATCAAGGCTTCTTTCCCCAGCCCTCCACCTCGCCTCCCGCAGCAAAGCCCAGGGTTTCCAGGCAAACCCTTGTAGTTACTGAAAGACATTTTGCTTTCTTGCTGTTTCCTACATGCAAAAGAAAGGAACTGGGTAATAGAAATGGATTGGCGTTGGTTTCTTTTCCTGCGAGCCTTCAAATTCTCTTAAATTATCTGAAAGTGAAAAAGGGGGACGGGGGCAGGGGGGCAGGAAATGAATCCTAAGGACTTCCAACCAAAACAGCAAAATGGAATCTTCTACCCCAAAACCTTTCAGGTGAGTTCTTTGAAGACCTAAATCAGAGATGGGGCATTGAGCATAGGGATTTCTGAAGTTTCCGGCATATCTTGGGAACTTCCCACACAATCTTTTTAAATAGGTGAAAAAAATAATAATAATACCTTCCAGCTACCAAGGTTGCCAGCAACAAGTTACACATGAAAGATGTGTGTGGTACAAGCGAGGGCTGGAGAAGGAGAAGAGGGCCACAGAGCAGCAAGACGCACCAAGGGTGCAAAATCTTTGTAAGTAAGCTTGTGAAATGGCTAGCTCCCATCGCCTGAGTAACATCTGAATGGAAACGGAAGCTTCTCGGTGCTTCCACAAGCAGCCTGGGACCTTCCGTCACGCCCCCTGGATTCTCCCCGACTCAACTCCTCACCCCCACGAATGATCGATGGCCAAGGAATGGGGCACCACGACAGTTTCTTTCTTTGCTTTTTTAGGGCCTTTTTCCTCCTTTCTCCCCCACGAGGTGGGGGAGAGGGAATAGACAAAAGGCAATGGGAGGGGGCAACTGTTCTTTCAAGTCCAAGACGCAGAAAGAAAGCTTTCTCAGCAGGGAATCGGGCAAGGGAAGTGTCAATCACGGGCACTTTGGGAATGTTTGCCACTGATCCTCAGGGGGGCTCGAGTGACCCCAGCACCTCATTCCTTCCCAAGCCTCAAGACCTTCTCCACTCTCCTGCCCTGCCCTGCAACCCCAGCCTCTCCTGTGGCTTTCCAACCCTCCACCTTCCCCACTCTGGAAAGGAGAGAAAGAAGCAGGGCTGAGGGGGACAGCAGCGAGAGAGGTTAAACTGGCCACCGTGGAGCTGAGCTGGGCTGGGTGTGCTATGAGGTCCTGTGCACAGGCTTCCGCCGAGGACTGTGAACAGGGGACAAAACAGATTCCAGCCTCTCCTTGAGGGATGCACTGATATGATTGCTGCTTGTAATTAAAATACAGGCCTGAGAGAAAAAGAACATTCCTTGTAAATGTTTGGTAGTGATGCATTCAAGATCCCTATACAGGAATGAATTCATAATGGCCCAAGTGACATATTTATGCCATGTATTTAGTTATGCCTTCGCCAACTCCATGATTCTAATTTATTTGCTGCTAAAACACCATCCCTGCTGATGTGCTCTGCTGAGTAGTCTTCTGACAAATACCTATTCAATAAACAAACAGCGTGACATAAAGCCCATTGTGGGGAATAGCAAGGGATTCCCCCCTTTCTAGTGACAAACCTTGAGCTGCTGGTGCTGGCCCTCCAAGTCATTCTGGGGAGGGAGTATCTGCTTCCGAGGAGCACAGGGCCTGTCACTGCCCCTCCCTGTATCCCTTAGCAAGCCACGGAGGATCTATTCCTTATGCCATGGTCTTCATTTTTATTTGACTTTATGTATCCCTAAGACCTGACTTCTTTCAGTTTCAGCGACTCTAGGAACTTGCTCCCCAATTCCACCGCTGAACCTCTATTGCCGCAGGACTAGACTCCCTTATCCTCTAACTCCATGCACACTGGCAGACAGCTGGTCAGTTACACACCTACCAGCAGAACCAGTGGTCACTGCTGTCATTCACTCAACACAGACTGTGGGTCAGAAGTTCAAGGGACACCATTTCTAGGCCTTGGGACAATGCTGCAAATATCAGGGGTTCTCTTTTGTTAGAATCGGGCCTCTGAGAAGCTAAGCAGTTTGCCCAAAAGTTATGCAGCTGGGCAGTGGCAGAGGAAGGACTTGAACCTGGATCTGACTTTCTCCAAAGCCCATGCACTTGAGAGTGTAATGCTGCTTCTATCAGTAGAGCTCAATGGAGGAGAAAAAGGAGGAAGAGAAGGAGGAGGAGGAAGGAGAGGAAGGAGAAAGAGAAGAATTATTGATGGAGGCCTTTCCATGTTCTGGAAAACTCTCAAGTGCTTTATGTATAATTATTCCTTTAACTAATGAGGTGGGATTGTTATTATCCCCATTTTACAGATTAGACAGCAGAGAGCATAAGTCACTTTCTTCGGCCAGAGTCACACAGCTGGTTAATGGTGATGCCAGAATTTGAACCCACAAGGTTTGGCATCAGAGTCCACACGTTGGTCAACATTTTGCTCACCCTTGAGGCTGCTAATCAGATCACCACAAGTGGGTCCTCTCTGAAGAATCCAGTGGCTTCCTCCAGAGCTGAGAATTGGGGCCCAGGAGGGAGATGGTGAGAGCAGAACAAAGTACCCACAGACATGCAGGAAAGCACAGCCTAGATGTATGAAAGGAACAGCCAGCCGGGGCCTCTTGGAATTTCTTTTCTCCACCTACCTGTCCTTTTCCACAGAACCTCTCATTTTTTGCCTCTTTTTCCTACAAAGCAGAGATTTTAGGATAACAGATATTCTAATCAGGTCATAAGATCATACACTGATAACAGAGCCAAAATGAGAAGCCAGTGTTGATTTAATTGATGACTCAAGAGTTTATCCAGGGAAGCGGGTGTGGCTCAATGAATGGAGCCCCCGTTTACCATATGGGAAGCCCAGGTTCGTTTCTCGAGGCCTCCTTGTGAGGGCACACTGGCCTGAGCGGTGCCGTGGGCTGATGCAGCAACCTCACGGCAGGAAGTGGGTGTGGCGCAATGGATAGAGCTCCCGTTTACCATATGAGAGGCCCCTTGTGAGGGCAGGCCGGCTCGCTCGGCAAGACCTCAAGGGGGGGATAGGCAGACGCGGGGAAGACGCGCAGCGAATGGACACAGCAGCACGGGCGGCAAGGGGGCGATAAATAAATAAAATAAAATGGATAAATCTTTAAAAAAAAAGAGTTTATCCAATCTTTTAATCTTAACTAAATCAGAGGGATCACACAGCAATCCCATCAGTTTTTCAGATATTAACTATGAGACAACAGGGCAAATCGCATGGGCTTCCATCGAGTTATTCGTGGGGTGCACATATTGTTAGGGAAACCCTGAGAGTTTCTAACCACTGAACGGACTCCTCCCATCTTCTCAAGGGAGGAAATCAGAGGATGAAGGAGCTGTAAGGAGATTTTATAGTTGGATAAATAGGGACAAGTGGCTTGGAGAGCCCAGCCAGCAAACCAATGTGTGACCTTGGGCAATTCTGCCATTTGAGGTTTCTGTCCCAAAGTTTCCTCTTCAACGCCCACCCATTTAAAAAATCAATGTTTCTTGGAGAGAGAAAACATTTACAACATACGGGAAGTCAAACCACCTCTCAGAGCCTCAGTTTCCTAGTCTTTAAACTTGAGGGGATTGACTGCAGGCTTATAAACTCAGATGTCTTCAGGGTAGGCAGGTAGCATGACTGGCTTAGGGAGGCAGTTATGAAACAATAGTGGGGGTGGGCCGGGGGGAAGGAGGGAGAAGCCACTGGGGAGAAACAGGTCTTCACATCTCAATTTAAGAAATAAATCCAAATCATTTGGGATTTTCTCTTCTCTCACTCATCGTGGTAGCACGGGACATGGCCCTGACATGCAGAATGACACTGGTGAGTTCGTGGACACTTAAGTGCCATGGAAATGCTCCACCAGCAACCATGTCAAGCGCCAAGGACCACACATCTGTCCAGGTGAGTGTGGTAAGTTCACAGGTAAATTCAACAGCCAGTTTAAAACGTATGCTACCTGCAGGGCCTCTTGCAGGATGATTCCATTCTCCGACTGGCCAAGGCTGACGGCATCATCTCAAAGAACTTCTGACTGAAGACACATGGAAGTGGAACGTTTGTCATAAATAAAGTGTAAACCATTCTCCCCTACCCCGACCCCTGCAAAAAAAAAAATAATCCTTTGGGGCAGGGCTTGTCATCTCTGACCTAGATGACCTGGGTCCCTTCCAGCTCTACAAATGGATATTCTATGTTTTCCCTAGCACATTGTTTATCTGATTGATTTCCTCTACACAGCCGGTTACACTCAGAGCATCAAAGGAAAGGGGTGGTCTGCTAGGGGAGAAGGAAGGGAACGGTTTACATTGGGGGATAGACAGTCCCAGCTGGGATGCTGCAGAAACATGAGTTGCCAGACAAGAGAAAGGGGGCACTGAAAGGGGAGGTAGGAGATGCTGTCTCTAAACTTCACTTTTGCCCTAGGTCCTAGGTCCAGTTAGATAATGGATACAACATCAGTCCACCGCTGGGACTTCACCTTCCCAGTGTGAACAGCAGCCCCTGGAATTGTGCAGTACACAGCCTGCACAGCAGTCCACAGCAGCCCCAAGAGGTCTGGCTCTTAAAAAAAAAAAAAGGTCCTGGAGCTCTCCAGACCCCAGAAGAAATGCCCAGCTGCTCCCAGGCTTCATGCAGCCCTTAACCCAGTTCTCCTGCTTCCCGAATCACCAGGCGCTTTGTTGCTACTAAACTTTTCTGCCCCACAGGCATTTTGACCTGTGGGAAAAAATTAATTTCCTCTGGAGGATTTCTTTTTCCTCCGTCCGAGGTGTCTGGCCCCGGGTCATTTTGAGGCAGAGGTATGGCAGCAAGAGTGGGTAAGAGAGTTGCAAGAAGTCTACCCTCCTCCCCTCAGAGAGGGAGCAGTTCTTCGCCCTCAGCAGCTGCCAATGACTCCTAGTGTTATTGTGTGCAGGAGGCCCCCAAGACAGATCCAGCAGCAGCAAATTAATAATTGCTGGCAACAGAGCTCCAGCAGCCAAGCAGCTCTGCCCCCTTGGGGACAGTCTGCCCTTCTTCAGAGAGTCTTCCATGACAGCTTTGCAAACTTACTGCAGTGTGAACAAAAAGCTTGCAAGTATTGTATTCTTAAGAGTCCCCTCATTTGCAGAAAAGCTCAGGGCTGAGAGTTAAGACCCTGGGGTTCTTGGCTAACTGGGCCATCAACCAGACGATCAGGTCAAAATCTCTCTGGGCCTAGTTTCCTTACCTGAAAATTTATAGTTTATGAGGTCTGACCCTCCCCCATCTCCAGGTCCTGTTACTGTCATTTAAATTTAAACCATCCTCCTGTGCCTGGGGTCAAGGGGCTGGGACTTGATTCCTGGACACCAGCAGGCTCCTTCTCAGTCAGTCTGACCTACCCAGTCTCAGGTGTTCTCCTTCCCTTCCTCCTTAAATCATCTCAATCCACCGGCCTTGACCTCTACACCCCATCTGGTCACTCCTGTCTGAGGCATGTTTGGGGCTCATGCCACATCCCTGCTCCTTCCAGGGCCTTAAGCAAGAAGAAGACATTGGTGCCCACCTACCTACTTCTGTAAAAAATCCGAACAAATTTGCCTTTTGGAAAGTTGCCAAAATAAGCTGGAATCATCTGCTTTTTTCTTCAAAAGTTTCTGATCACACGGTCATGACAAGAGGTCATCAAAGCTGAACTTCTATCAATGCAACTCTCTAAGTCTTTCTATTGTGTAGGGTGATGGTTAGGTTCATGTGTCCACTTGGCCTCGTGATGGTGCCCAGTTGTTTGGTCAAGCAAGCACTGGCCTAATTGTGACTGTGAGGACATTCTGTGTACTTAAATCCTCAATAAGTTGATTACAACTATGGCTGATGACATCTACAATCAACTAAGGAAATTGCTTTCAGCAATGAGAGATGTCTCATCCAGTCAGTTGAAGGCTTTAAAAGGAGAAGTGATGATTTCAGTAGTCAGAAGAGAGAATTTCCATCTCTACTTCAGCCAGTCAGCTTCTCCTGGGGAATTCATCAAAAACCATCATTGGAGTTCCCAGCTTGCAGCCTGCCCTAAGGAACTTGGATTTGCCCATCCCCATAGTCACATGAGATAATTCTTATTAAAAATCTCGTTACATTTACAGATATCTCCTCTCTGTTCTATTCCCCTAAAGAACCCTGACTAATTCAGGCAGTGATTTAGTTTCCAGGCTGCTATGGGTTGGCTTAAATGATGGGAATTTATTGGTTCCTGTTTTCGCTGTCTGCAAAGCTTGCTTCCTTCTGAGGTGGGTAGTGTTCTGGCTGGCTGACAATCCTCAGGGTTCCTTGGTTTTCCTGTCACATGATGACGTTTCTCTTCTGTGTTCCATTGACTTCCAGCTTCCAGCTCCTCCCCTGGCTTTCACTTTATAAGGCATTCAGTAATAGGATAAAGACACATCCTGAATCACACCTTAACTAAAATAACATCCTCAGAAGGTCCTCTTTACAATGGGTTCACACACACAGGAATGGATGAAGATTAAGAACATATTTCTTTTCTGGGGTACTGTTCTAGTCTGTTAGGCTGCTGAAATGCAGATATCATGAAACTGGTCAGCTTTTAACAATGAGAATGTATCAACTTACAAGCTTACAGATTCGAGGCTGAGAAAAATATCCAAATCAAGATATCCTCAGGCAATGCTTTCTACCCAAAGACTGGCTGCTGGCAATCCTGGATTCCTCTGTCACATGGGAAGGCACATGGTGGTGTCTGCTGGGCTCTCCCTTCTCCTCCGTGTTTTGTTACCTACAGCTTCTGGCTTCCTCTTGCTTTCTCTCTGTTCCTTCTCTCTGTATCTATCCTGTTTATAAAGGACTCCAGTAAGTGGATTAAGACCCACACTGGGCTATGCCTTAACTGAAGCAACCTAACCAAAAGGTCCTACTTACAATAGATTAACACCCACAGGAATGGATTAGCTTTAAGAACATACTTTTCTGGGGTGCATAAGAGCTTCAGACTATCAGAGTTCCATAACTCAATCTGCCACTAGCAGTGTCCTGAGCGGCCATTTGTGTTGGGCCCTGTGCACAGCTGCTTGGACCAAGGTTGTACAATGGACCATGCTGAGCCGATCAGAATCTTGAGAGGGGAAAACATCTGAATTGAGACAAAACCTTAAAAAAAATTATAGTTCAGCACAATTAGGCACTGGAACCAAGAGGTTGGGGTCAGAGTCCTTGAAACGGTCACGACAGCCAAGGGCTAGCAAAGGTCCAAAGGCTCACAGAGAAAGCCGGTCTCGAGAGGGGAGTAGAGCAGGTGTGCAAACATCAGACCATGTGGCTCTAGGGAAGCCACTACTCCAACAACTTGCACATTCCCGGTTCCTGGGAGACTTGACTGCAGTCTGTGCAATGGAATGCCACAAGGTCCCCTGAATGGTAGCAATCCACCCTCATGTACCTAACCTTGATACCCAAGGGTGGCCTGTGAAAGAGCAGCATTGACATCACCCAGGACCTTTTTAGAAATGTCACATCTCTTGCCCTACCCCAGATCTACTATATCAGAATTTTCATTTTAAAGATATCCCTGGGTAACTCATGTGCACATTAAAGTTTAAGAAGGGCTACTCTGGAGGGAGTTTCTCTTCTTAAAACACCCTGATCTGCTCAGTCTTCTCCAGGCCAGGGACCCTCCCCGGAGTCCCTGCCACCCAGCCTCCATCTCAACTTTGGCATCTCCCCAGCCACCCAGCCCAGTGCTTGGGCCCCCAACACCTGACAAATCCAGGAAGGTGTAAATTCATCATTGCTGGCAACTGAGCTCCTATAGCCAACCAGCTCCTCCCCTTGGGAGGACGGTCTGCCCTTCCTCACAGAGTCTGCCACAGCTGCCTGCTTGCCCAACTCCCTCTTGCTGGGTGCTGCCTGCTGCCTGTCTGTCACCTTGTCCACATGGCACCCAGCACCAGGGATCCTTTCTGCCCTCTGCTTGCTCAGCTGCACCAGCTTCTGCCCCCAGGCCAGTTTCCCCAGCCCGTGGGCAAAGTGTCCCCCTCCATGTCAATCGACAGAAGGTTTAGGGGATGGCTGCCAGAAGCCTGCCCAGGTGAATGACGCCTGATCAGATGCCTCGGCAGGTGCAGTCTTCAGGCCCTTGCCTGGAACACTAGAACGAAGGATTCTAAGTTCCAACTTCTCTGCAGGCATCAAAGGTTCCAAGATTGAGTGGATAAGGTGCTGGACCAGCATGAAACCTCCTCTGGGCAACTACAGAGGAACATCATGCTATATAATCATGCACACACAGTTCCACCTGGCTAAGCACTAGATCAGTGAGGAAGCTGAGCCACTCAACATGTGAGTCTTGATGCCTGGATGGGTCTGAAGGCCCAGGGAAGGAAGGAGGCTCCAAAGTCCTGAGATCCCACTTGGGCCCCTGCCTTACACTGCTCCATATACACATATACCCAAAATCAGATAATGAGTCTTCCCTAGAACCACACAATCACAATCTCTTATTGCTTTTAAAGTCTACAAGGGCTTTCTGTGCCTTGTCTCCTTGGAGCCTCACCAAAGTTCCAAGTCACCTCTAAAGGTGAGCTGAGCGGGCATAATCATTCCACAAATGAGAAACCGGGACTGAGAGAGGCTAAGTGGCTTTCCTGAGGCCACATCAGCAGGGGCAGAGCTCAGTGCTACAGACAGTCAAATTCTTGTAAGAGTTGTCTTTTCTTGTGCTGTCTCTGAAGTTTTGCCTCTCAAACACTTCTCCACACATTCTAGTCTTCTTCCCTCATCATGCCACAAAAACCACTCTCAAAGATATCCGTGGCCTCCATGTTGTTGAATCCCATGGACAATTTCCATTCCTCATATGATTTGACATCTCAGCAACATACAGCGCTGGTAACCCCAGCCCCTCCCACAAATGCGTTCTCTGCTTGGACACCATGTCTTCATATGCTCCTGGTTTCCATCCTTTGCCACTTCTCAGTGGGCCTTTGTAGGCTCATTTACCTCCATCTGGCCAATGCACATTGAAGCTCATTAACTGTCCCAGATCCTCTTAGTTTCTTACTCTCTACTCTCGCCCTAAGCAATCGCATCCAGGTCACCACTTCGCTCAGCACCTATTCACCAATGACTCTCCAGAAGAAAGCCTAGCTCTCTCCTTTAGTCCGTGTCTAACTGCCTATTTGGCTCTCTCCAAAGTTCATCAAACTCGGTGTATCAAAAGCAGAATGCATAATCTTCCCCCATCCATCCAGTTGGATTTATCAGAAACCTAACAGTCATCCTCAACGTCTTCTTTTCCTCACCCTCCATCCTATCCCTTACCAGGTCTTCATTTACTTTAAAAAACACTTTACCTTTCAAATCAGTCCACTTCCTTCCATCACCACAGCCCCCAAGCATCTCACCCCTGGTCCACTGGGACAGCTGCCTCCTTGTGGCTTCCCCTTAACCCTTCTCTCCAACCATTCTCCACCCAGCAGCCTCAGTGAGCTTGTCAAAATACAAATCATATCATATTTCTCCCCTGCTTAAACTCTTCAATAGCTTCCCATGGTTCTTAAGATAAAGGCCAAAATCTCTAAAAGGAACTATAAGGCCCTAAAGAGCCCTGGCCCATAGCAACTTGGGCAAGTTTCCTCTTCTGTAAAATGGAAGTAAGAAGACTAGGTTTGTTAGTAAGTGAATCAGTATAGTGCCTGGCACATAAGAAGACTTCAAAAAACATGAGTTAATGTTATCATCAATATCGTTAGTAATATTATTATTATTATCACAATTGTCATCTACATTTCCAAGCTTATGTAGCAACGTGCTCCCTCCTTGTTCTCACCCAGACACACTGGCCTTCTTTCCAATCGGACTGTGCCATGTTTCCTCCCACATCCTGGTTTCCCTACCTGTAATACCTTCTACCTCTCTGCCAAGTTGCATCCACTCAACTTGAAACCTTCCCTGACATTTTACCCTAAAGTTAGACTCCTTGTCATGTTCACTTAGTTGTATTTACCACTATTGTAATTATATACTTGTATTTGAGGGGTCATTTTATCAACTTATGTCTCCTTGACTAAGCTGGAAGCTTTGTGAGGACATGACAATATCTGGGTTTGTTTGCCATTTATCCCCAATGCCTAGCACAATGACCCTCAAAGAATATCAGCTGAACATATATATGACCCTCTCTTCATCCAGCTCACTACCTCCAGCAAATCCCCTTCTAGAAGTCCCTCTCAGTCTTGGAATTGCCAGAAGGATGAGCAGGAAGAATCACTCAGGTGGAGCCTTCGTGAGCGACCCTGCTCTGTTTCAAGAAATAGGGAGGTAGATGTTCTCTGTTCTGTTCCTTCTCCCCGAGCAACCCATTCCAGAGGCATTAAATTCATCTATCATGCTGTTTATCACAACACATCCAGATGCTCTGCGCAATAAGACACTCGCAATAATACACAGTTATCCCATTTCAGGAAGATACTCCCAATTGAGCCTTCCCAGGGGATCTTTAAGGAGGGGAGAGACACCCATCTGTCTAAGCAGAAGCCCTCTGTCTGCGGGGCTCCCTCCCAGCCCAGTGGCATATGTCGAGGGACCTGTATTAGGAGCTTGCAGCCAGCAGGCCTGACTCAGAGGCATGTCCAATCGAGCTGATAGCAAGCTCTGCATTTGTTCAGGGTATTAGAAAATGCCAAACTCGGGCTGATTTTCTAGGAGAGCCTCCTGTTCAAAATAAAGAGGGTTTTTTCCCCCCTGCAGTCAAATAAAATCAAACTTTGCAGAAAGGGGTTTCTGCTGAGAAACAAATCAAGATCCAAAATGAAAAGAGTCTTCAGCCTCCTGGATCAATGAGCCAAATCTAACAAGATTAAGTTTAATAGGAATGAATTTAGGGTTCCCCGCTCGGGTCCAGAAAGCCAGCTGAAAGAAGTAGAGGGTGGAAGAGATGAGTCTTGGCAGTAGCCAGTGTGAAAAAGATTTAGGGGTGTTAGTTGACTATCCGCTCAGTAGGAGTCTTCGGAGTGACATGGCTGCCAAAAAGGCTTAAGCAGCAGTCATGGGAAAATAGGTCCTAGTAAGATGGAGAGGACTCCTTCTCCCTCTGCAGGGGGCACAGCACACCCAGAGTATTGCTCTCGTGACAGAGCACGGAACATTGAGTTCACAGAACACGGACAAGCTGCACTGCATGGCCAAGCAGGCAAGGAGGGGCAATTTCCTGGAAGATTCGTGCACCAGATTACAGGCCATTTGGGCTAGAGGGCTAGCACCTTGGAAGGGACACATTCACAGTATTTGAAAACTTTTGACAGGTGGGAAACACACTCAATATTCTGTAGGACACCATGTGATTCCCCGAGAACTAGAGGGGGAAATATAGAGCGAAATAGATGCAAGCTTAATCCAAAGTATGTGTGTCGGTTGTTGGGTCTTATATTTTTTTTAATTATGCTAATTATACATGCACACTATAAAATTCAAACTGTACAGCTGCGTATAGAATCAAAAGTGAAAGTTCACCTTTAGTTTGCCCACATACTCATATTTCACTGTCCTTCCCATAAGGAGCCATAGTTAAGTTTTGAAGAGCATTTATTCACACATGAGCGTGAACATTCCAATGTTTGAGTTTGGGGTTGTTTTGTTGTTGTGATTTTTGTTTTTGATGAATAAGATCATATTTTACCTACTGAAAAAAGCTTACTGACCAATAAAGCTATATGGAGGGAGGCCATGGGCTGGCTCCAGAGAGAGTGAGACCCCACCCCACCCCACCCACTAGAGATGTTCAGAGCCTGGACAATTGTTAAACAGAATTCTTATAGAGGGAGTTTGAGCATTGGCTGGATCCTTAGTTCTCAAACTTTAGCTTGAAGAAGAGCCACCTAGGGTGCTTTTTGAAAATTCAGACTCCCAATTCAAAATTCAGAAAATCTAACACAGGAGGTCTGGAGTCAGGGAACCTTGAATCTTCATTATCAACAAGCACCCCAGGTTCTTCTAACGCAAATGGTCAATGGGCCACACAGAAAGCACTGGAACAGATCATTAGACCACTTGACCTTAGGATGGTCTCCAGCAGTGGGCTTCACCTTGACTCCATCGAACTGGAAAGTCCTCTTCCTTGGGAACTTTTGTCAAGGCAGAGGCCACCTTGATGTCATATCTAACTAACTGACTTCCTTTGTCAGCCTTCCCAAGTCCTCCGAGCCCAGTGCCTTGAGCTCTCCTCATTCTGGAAAGCAGAAGGATTCTTCCAGAGGGCTGGGAATAGAGCAAAAGCCTACTGTTATATATTGAATCCTGACCTCCCAGAAGATATGTGATCCTATTTAGAAATAAGATCTTTGAAGATGAGGCCAAAGTGGATTATGGTGGGTCCTAATCCAATTTGACTGGTGCCCTTTAAAAAGAGGAAGTTTGGGCACAGAGAGACACAGAGCTACAGATAGAAAGAAAACAGCCATGTGACAGAGGCAGGGATTGAATTATGGCAGGAGCCAAGGAAAGCCATGGATTGCTGACAAGCCGCTGCCAGAATCCTGCAGGCTTTAGAGAGAGCATGGCCCTGCCAGCACCGTGATTTCAGACTTTTAGCTTCCAGAACTGTGAGACAATAAATTTCTGTTGTTTTAAGCCATCCAGTTTGTGGTACTTGGTAATGACAGCCCTAGGAAACGAAGACACCTAGTTCAGAAAGCAGAGTGAAGGACGTGCAGGGCCCGCTGCCCTCCCGAGGGACCAGTTTTGGGAAAGGCTGAGACCCTGTACTTCCCAGAATCCTTGAGTGGAGCAGAGCAGGCTGGGACCCGGAATGGAGGACAGGGCTCCCCACAGGCCTCCAGCACCCTAAGTGCTTTTGGGCTCTCCATTAACCCTCAGAGAGGACGTTGGAAATGTGTAGAGGATTTTGAAGGAGGCCACTACAATCATTTGGTGGGTGGGGATGGGGATGGGGAACGTTTTCCAATTTGGAGAGAGTTCCATACAATGAAGGAAGGTTCCACCATCCAAAATATCAACATCCCTTCCCCTCTGGTGCTCAACATCACCAACTATGCTTCATGTGTCAGCATGAGGGTTACCCCTTGCCTTTGTCTCCGGCTCTAAGGCCATAGGATCTAGGGGGACCAAGACTCTAGTGGGAATTTTAGGCAAAATACATGCCCATTCGGGTCACCCCCTCCAGAACTTGGGAAATCCCCTCCTGCTCAGACAAACATTTTCTACCAGGATTTCAGCTGCTAAGGGAGAACTGCCCTCCGGAGCAGCACAAAGGCTGCTTGTTTCCTGGCCGTCTCTGGAGGGCTTGTGCACAAATAGGCTTTTTCTCACCTCAAGGTGCTCTTGGCTGGTTGGACAGGAGTGCTATGCACAGCAGGATCTTGCCCTCAAATGGTCCCGGCCATTTGCTTTGTCAACTGACAAATGTCATTTATCATTTGAGACAGAGATTGGATATTGGGGCCGCTGGCTGGTGAGAGCTGTTGAATTTTTTTTTTTTTTTTTTTCAGGATCGCTTAACAGAAACTTGGCAAACTGAAATGTTTTCTTGAGCTGGGGATTTAAAGATACAGTCTTCCTCTGCAGAAAAATAGCAGTCAGACTTTACCGGATGGCTTGACCCAACCGTTGGATTCAAGCAGCATGTAGCACCTAGCTCACACCTGTCTCTTCTTCAGAGGCTTTACAGTATTTGTCCTACCTCCCCTAGTGCTTTGTAGGCTGCAAGCTCATAAAGAACAGAGAGCGAGTCTCTAGCTCCCCCTGTATCCCCCCACCTCCACAGCATTTAGTACTGTGCTGGACTCATACTGAACCCAATACAAATGTGCCCACTAATTGACCCTTGACCAACCAGTCCCGAACATGCTTTGCTTCTTTCCTCATCTGTCTTATTTATTCTGTCTTATCCATGTAAATTGTCCTCCCTTCTCGCCTCTGCCCCCCATTGTTCTCTACCTTGTTATTTCCCCCAGGGAACGTCTCAGCAGGATGCCTGATGCGTGTATGTTGTCTTTTCTACCAGCCCACTGACTTCTTGAGAGTGGGCATCACATTTTCTGCTGCTTTTTAATCCTCAATTAAACTTTGCCCCCTGTAGCCGTAAAATAGGTGCTCATTAATGAATGAAACACAAACAAAAGGATCTAAGAGGGATTTTTGCAAGGCTTAAGATACTTTCATGTGTACGTTCTATCACCTGAAGTAACAGCCCTATGAAAGAGCATTTCTTCACTATAGAGGTGAGGAGATACCCCAAAAGTCCATGTCTTCCCCCCAAGATCATATAGCTAAACAGCCAGCAGAGTCAGACCACACACTCAGGCTTTCCAATTCCAAATCCAATCATCTTCCCACAAAAACATACCATCTTAGTGATCCATGGTAATCTCGAAACAGTTGGATTTTGATATTTTTCTCTTATTGCTAAATTCATGAGGGTCAAAAATATAACTTTAGCTTCTTTTCAGACTGTGTTTAGTTATTAACAATGCTCTGAGTGACTAATTTAGAACTTATTATTTTGAACCATGAACAATAAACGCATATTTTTCATTATTTTAGAGAGTGAGTTATATACTTGCCTAATTAGTATTTTAAGATTTATTTAAAACTTTTGCAGTAGCAGACTTTCAATACTGTCTCTTCCCTGGAGCTTTCCACAGTTTTTGCACGTTCTGGTTACTCTATGGCCTCTGAGGATTTAAAGCTCTCTACCCTTTAATCTATTTCCATGGTCTTCCTGGATGCACCACAGCCCTAATGGCTCTAGCAATTATTGAGCACTTACTGCATGCTGGGAATTGTACAAACCACTTTACATGCATTATCCTATTTAATCTTCATAGAAACCTATGAGGTGGGCACTTTAAAGAAGAGTAAACCGGGTCCCCAAGATGGTAAAACAACATACCCAAGATTACCTAAAGCAGTAAATGCAGTCCCAGTAAATTCAGAGCTGGTACACAAATCCACAGTTGTTTGACTCCAATGCCCTAATTAGCAGCCACTGAATAATACTGACTCTAACTGGAAATCAGGGGACCTGGATTCTACATGAGCCTCAGCCACTAACTCCATGACTTCATGGGAAAAGGGCTCCACAGAAGAAGTGGTAGCTGAACTTGAAGGTGAGTGGGCATTTGTAGTCGAGGAAAAAGTACCCCAAGCAGATGGTAGAGCATCTTTAAATCCTTGAAAAGATATGAAAGGTGAAAGAGATCAGCTTGACAAAGCCATTGAAACTCTTCAAAGGTGTGCCTTTAAGTAGCAACAAGAGATGAGCAACATTCCTACGGGACTCCCCAGAATGTGTTTGGGTACATTCAGAGGCATGGAGAAACCAAGGAGACACTGCAAGTGTTCAAGAGTAACCAATTCTGGGGAACAGCTATAGCTCAAGTGGTTGAGCACCTGCTTCCCACATACGAGGTCCCAGGTTCAATTCCCGGTACCTCCTAAAAACAAAAAACAACAAACAAATGAAAAAACCAACTCGGAGAAGCTGATGTGGCTCAGTGATTGAACACCGCCTTCCCACATATGAGGTGCCGGTTTCAATCCCTGGCCCTGGTTGCTCAAAAAAAAAGAGTGACCAATTCTGACAAAGCCCCAGGACAGCCCTGTAACACCAGGCTTCAGATGCCCCAGACGAAGAATTGTGAGCTGGTGGTTTGAGGTCTATAGGGCAGATGCCACATCACAAAAGCAGCACTGCGTCAATGTCTTGCCTGTTTCTGCTAAAGACACCTCTCTTCTTTTGGGGAGCTGTCTTCCCCTCGTGCTTAATGTATTTCTATTGAGCTGCCAATTACAGAAATCCTCCCCTACTACCAGGGTGTCCAAGTGTTCCAAAGAGTTCAATTGCAGCCCCTTCAGGGAATCTGAACCTTGAACTTTGACAAACAGGGGTCCCAGGCTGTCATCCAACAGTCACATTGTAAAGGTTGGGTCTAACCGCTGAGGAGGCCAGAACTGCCTCAGTTTCCATCCTACCTGAGACCTAGTTGTTCAGCTCCCACTCTTTGAGAGCCACTCTGAAGCCTTCAAATTATGTAATTTGCTTAAGTGAGTTAAAGTCTGTTACTTGCAGCCAAATAATTCCATTATTTAATTCTATAACTCACTGTATGGTCTTAGGCTGCCCCCAAGTCCAGCTCAAAATGGCAGAGGGCAGTCTAATAAACTGCTGGGCTCCCAAAGAAATCTCTTGGGAACATTTCTATATCCAGCAAAACATTTCTGTACATTTCTATCCCCCAACATCTAGAACTAGGTGCCATCTTGCCCAGAACATTCCATTCCGACACTGGCAAAGTAGAAATAGTGAGGCAACATACACAGTGACGGTTCTTACTCACTCCCTGCTCCCTTCTCCCCTGCCACATTCCATCCAAATACCACACCCAAAAGATAAGGGGTCAAGATGCCTTTTCCTGAAAGTCAACAGGATTGAAGAAAATCTTGCAAGGTAGATATAATTATCCCTATTTTATCCATGATGGAAATGGAGGCAAAAAGGGATGAACCCACTGTGTAGTTCACACAGCTGGTAGCAGCCAATGTCCACCTGGGCTCTTTCAGCTACATGTATCAGACACAGATTTTATGCCTCCTCAGCCTCACCTGTCTCCCACAACCTCATCCTTTTGCTTCACCTTAGCCACTGCCTAGCCCAATGGATTCCCCAAAGTCTGTGTGGTTCTGCCACCTGAGACCAATTCACCACACACACTGCAGCAGGGGTTCCCAAGACCACCCATAAGTTTGATGGTTCTCAGGGAGGACTCATGGATATCAGCATACAGCCATACCAACAGCTATGATTTATTACAGTGAAGGAGTTTAAAGCAAAATCAGCAGAGAAAGATACATTGGCTAAGCCAGAATAAATCATGCATAAACTTCCAAAACTCTTCTCCCAGTGAATTCACACCAGATGTGCTTAACTCCCATAGCAATGAGTTGTGACAACATGTGTGAAATGTTGTCTACCAGGGATGTTCATTAAAGACTCAGTGTCCAGGGTTTTTATTGAGGGCTGGTCATGCAGGTGCCCTCTGCCTGGCATGTACAAGAATTCCAGACTCCCAGAAGGCAAGCAGATATTCAGCATAAACCACATGGCTTACCCAAAAAGTTTAGGCACATTGAGTCATTCTTTTCAGGGAATGGTGGAAGCCCTCCAGAAATCTAATTTCCCATATGCCAGCCAGGAGACAAACCTGCTTGCAAGCAAGATCCTTTTTT
>JAQZBX010059052.1:0-17608 GCA_029593785.1 Cabassous unicinctus | reverse complement strand
TTGTGCCAATTGTTTTTCCCTAAATAGTGAAAAATATTATCTAACAAAGAAATTGCTGCATCTTCACAAATTTGTGAAATCCCATAGGGAAATGGAATCAACATACAAATTATATAAATTCTGCCTGCAATATTCATCTGAGGAGCCACGGCTATTTCTTGTAAGGAAGGGTCTTCTCCACAGGTAGGTAGGTTTCTTTATTCTGCAAGTGTTCATAACTCTGAAAACTCCATTTATTTGTGCAACTCTATGTATTATAAGAATTAGATTTATTGCTATGATGATCAAATGACTAGATGGAAAGAATGATGTCAATAAAAAAAGTACAGATATTTATTATATGAGATACTGTTACTTATGAAAGTTGTTGAGAAATGGTGGGAGATGATAAAGGAATCAAAATATATTAAATAGTATGCTCAGGATGCCCCATACCATGCACACTCCCGCCCCCCCACACACACAATGATAACACTTAATGTGGGTTGTATGTAAGCATAGTGTTATACATATTGTAAACATCATTTTGTTCAATTCGCAAAGTAACCCTGCTAGGCATTACTTTTATTATTTCTAATTCATGAAGAAATTGAAATTCAGAACTATTTAAAAACATACCTTTAATTACGCAGATCAGAAATGTTAAAGACAGAATATGAATTCAACAAATTGACTCCAATGTACTTGTTTTTACAAGTATACTCGACTGTCCATAATTGTACATAATAGACCTCTGCACTAAACTGGAAAAAAACATATTATTTTCCTATCTACAGGGTCAAGAATACCATAGTACTGGTTTGAGGCTCAAATTAGTTAATATTTAGAAAGCATTTTAATCAGAGCTTGGCATGTTACACACACAATGTAAGTGTTGCTATTATTTTAAATAAATAAATTAGTGATAAAATTGAAACTCAGAATAATCAACTTGACCAATGAGGAGAACAGCATCTCAGAAATGTCTAACTACTCATGAATGGGTTTGTAGTAAAGCTATTGGAGCTTCACTGAAACCCATTTCAGAATGCCCCACTGTAAGTTACATGGTTGATACATTTGCCAACGCATATATATAGACGTGTATAAATTTCCTGTATAAATTTCAATCTCAATGAGAACAGTAAACAAACAAATAAACAAAGCTAAAATTGAAGGAAGCCTAACATGTAAGAGCAAACATGGTAATATCACTACAATGATCAGATTCAACTTCATGTTGTATAAATCACAAATTAAACCTTTGTTGCAGACATGCATATGCAAATAACAGTCTCCATAGGATGTCCTTTGTGAAGACAGATGATTTCCATGAAGAAAAATACACCTACACGTTTTATTTAATATCATTTTGTCAGTTTTATCTTTACTGCAAGTAACAGAAGTTAACTCTGTCTATGCTAAGGAAAAAGGAACTGATCTGCCTGAATACTCTGACTCACAAATCAACTTGCAACCAGAAGACAAGGCATAGAGACCACAGAGCAACCCAGAGAGGTCTGGAGGCTGAGTAGTGCTAACCACAGGGCCAGTGTACATTCGTAGGATTAGTCTGGTTTTTAAGCAATGGCTGTGATCAGTTTACTGTGTAAGTATTTTCTTCAACTGGGGTCAATCACTTACTTAAGATAACCAGGGGCAAGCATTGGTTCCTGCCTCCTCCTCTCTGAATCAAGGATTTCTCCACTCAAATTTCATATGAAACCAGAAAAGGATGAACAAAAGAGAGAATTTCCTTCATTTAGCTCCATGCAGTGGCACATGCCCTCTAAAATATTGCAGTGCAATTGGCTGGAGAAATTTGATTCTTGACAACCACCAAATGCAAAGTTCTAAACATTTTTCAAAATAATACTAAAAGAAATATAAACGAATCACCCACATGCCTCTTCAAGCTCTCTATTCTAATGAGTTTGGAGGTTTATGAAAGCATCAATTTAACTCAGTTTGATTACACACAATTATCTAGTTGGAAATAGTTTGGTCAACATTATTCAAAACAACACGTTTGGGAAAATATATAGTATTCTTTTCTTGCTGTCCACTCATGCCCTGCTCTCATTATAATGGACGACAAGGAAATTTTTTCAGTCTTGCAGATTATCTTTGTGACAAGTAGGTCCATAAAGTACATTTTTCAAATAATAGGCAGACACAGAAGAAGAGAATAAAGCGGTAATTGGACGAGGAATGAAAAGATTAAGAAAAAAGAAGATTCAATAAACAAAGAGTAAAAATAGTGTTGAAAAAGAAGGAATTTGGTAGGATGATCACTACTGTAAACATAAAATTTATTGATTTTGCATTTATAACAAAATTCAAAATAAATACTAAGTTCTCATCTCCCATTCAAGGAAATTATGAGAAGAAACTTTACCACTGTGACTGAATTTATTCTCCTTGGACTCACCCACCGCCTGGAATTGCAGATCCTCTTCTTCGTACTGTTTCTGACAGTTTCCGTGGTCACAGTGTCAGGGAATCTCAGCATGATTGTCCTTATCCAGGTCAATGCCCGGCTCCACATGCCCATGTACTTTTTCCTGAGCCACTTATCCTTTGTGGATCTATGATTCTCTTCCAATGTCACTCCAAAGATGCTGGAGATTTTCTTATCAGAAAAGAAATCCATTTCCTGTGCTGTTTGTCTGGTGCAGTGCCACTTTTTCATTGCCTTGGTCCAAGTCGAGATCTACATCCTGGCTGTGGTGGCCTTTGATCGGTACACGGCCATCTGCAACCCTCTCCTTTATGGCAGCAAGATGTCCAAGAGGGTCTGCATATCCCTTATCGCAGCACCTTATGTTATGGAACACTCACCGGGCTGGTGGAGACCATGTGGACCTACAACCTATGCTTCCCGGCCCCAATGAAAGTAACCACTTCTACTATGCAGGCCCTCCGCTGATTAAGCCGGCTTGTTCTGACACCTTCAGCAAGCAAACATCAGTGTTTGTTGTGGTTGGTTTCAACTTCTCCTATTCTCTCCTTATCATCCTCATTTCAGATATCTACATACTTTCTGCCACCTTGAGGATCCCTTCTGTAGAGGTCAAGTGCAAAGCTTTCTCTACCTGTGGCTCCCATCTGACAACTGTGACTATATTCTATACAGCTCTTTTCCTTACGTATCTCAGAACCCCTTCAAAGGAATCTGTGGAACAGGGAAAAATGGTTGCCTTGTTTTATACCACAGTTAACCCCATGTTGAACCTTATGATATATATTCTTAGAAATAAGGATGTGAAAGAAGCATTAACCAAAGAGCTGTTTAGGAAAAAAATACTTTAAGAAAAAAACTCTTTTTTTTCCCAAAATCATTTTCTAGACTCTTCCTAAATATTCAGGGCAGATTTGATGGTGAAATGTGAAATAAGGTGCATGAAAGGATCTATGTATCCTTTTTACTGAACTTAAATATATAAATATTCTAAGTATGTAAAATAAATTTTGATCACAAATGTTTTCATGATGTAGTAATGATTTATGTTGTTCATTAAATATTTTTATTTCTTCATCTTTTCAGGCGACAGTAGATAATCTCTGCCTTCCTTCGTGTTATTTGAGGCCATGTGCCTACTTCTGGACAATGAGTTGGATTTGAGTTCTCATGTGTTGCTTCTCAGTTGAGCATTTGTAATCAGAGTATCATCAGGCGGTCTTTATTTTTTTATTTTTTAAAGTCTATCTCTTTTAATTTTATACACTTTATAAACACTTCCAATGCAATTAATAACATATCAAATAAACTTAAATGTTTTTAGTAATTTACTTTTTACTTCTACATCTTTACCTAGATTACATTAATTAACAGATATTTTACTTTAGCAGCACAGGAACAATTATATTCTCCATTATTTTATGAAAATCTAAGTTTACCAATGGAATCTCTGTTACCACCATTTTAATATGCAGACTGACATGGCCTCTGACAGGTTTCCTTGTTAGAAAGTTACTTTTTGTTGTTAATATCAGCTTAGGTTTCTAATTAAAAATATCTTCCTGGAGTTATCCATTTAAATGCTTCAGGTTAGAATATGATTTACAAACTTCTCAAAATTCACCATAAACACATAGACTAGTTACTTCATGTTTAAATAATCTTATAAATTACAGTTAGCAACCAATGAGATTTACATTTATCCATTTAAATTTTTGTCTTACATTCCTCATTCTGTTCTCTGAAAACCTGTCATTTCACTTTAATACAGATCTACTTTTCCTTCTTTTTTTTTATTGTGGGTAAAAATAAAATTTTTCACAATATATACCCATATTTGTAAAATGATATATAAATATATATGCATATGTGTGTATTTGCTTACATAAAATGATATATAAATATATATGCATATATGTGCATTTGCTTACATAAATGTTATATATATATATTAAAAGGTGCTTAGATTACCTAAATATTACACAGAAATTACAGGGATTTCCATGTTCCCCACCTCCCACACCTCCCACAACATGCCACACAAACATCCTTCATCAGTATGGCATGTCACCCGCAATGGATATACACAACCTGGGTCCTTGCCACGAAGCATAGACCACAGTTCACATCGTAGACCACACTCTCTCCCACACATTTCTGCATGGTATATGCTGATGTAAAATGGCCTACATCCGTCACTGCAATGCCACTCAAGAAAACCCCCAAGTCCCAAAAAAGCCCCTGTATTTCAACTGCCCTTCCCCTCCCTGCCCCAAAGAGGCCCGTGGCCACCGGCTCCACCTCACTGTTATAATTTCTTCCATTGCTTGAATCACAATATGTCTAAAACAGAATACCATTAAGTCCACTGTAGTCCATAGCTCTTCCCCCAGTCCTGAGGGGACTGGGCTGGTGATGTCCACTCCACTTCCAAGTGAGAGTGGGCTTATATCCAATGGATACGGTGCATGGGATTATCTTGCATGCAGCTGCAGGCCCTCTCCATTCCCTGGGATGGCCTTTGCCCATCGTCGTCTCCTCGCCAGGTCACTTGGATGAGTCCATTGAGCTGTAGGGTAGGAGTTGCAGCTCCACTGAGATTCCAGGCACAGCTGGGACATAGGTAGGCCAGAGGCTACAGTCTCTGGAAGTACACCTACAAACTCCAGCATCACATATAGGTTTGAATAGAAGGGACAGATGGACCATGTGCAGGGCAGACTTATTTGAGTCCAACTCTGTCATTCTCAGGAGCACAGATTGCAAAGTAGGGCCCACTGATAAGACCCCAAACTGCAGAGCTATCAGCTGTGATATAGGATCTGTTTGTCTCCAGAGCCCTCAGGAGCCGCTATATTTGTGGTGATATCTATGTTGGAAGCCTATGAGGTCCTACTGAGATACCCATAAATATTGCCTCTGGGATGATCTCCTGACTCACTTTGAAGTCTCTTAGCCACATGAATTCATTTCTCTTTACCTTTCCCCCCTTTTATTTGAGGTCTTTTTCCATTCGTATTGCCTGTTGGCACTTAGTAGTAATCCGTCATTGCCAGGGAGGCTCAACCCTGGGAGTCATGTCCCACACTGGGAGGAAGGTAATGCATTCATATGCTCAGTTTGGCTAAGAGAGAGGCCACATTTGAGCAACAAGGAGGCTCTCAGGAGGCAACCCTTAGGTACCCCATAACAATAGGCTAAGTTTCAATTTCAAGAGCAAAGACTCATAAGGCTAGTCATTAATAACAAGAGCCCATCAGTAGATCATCTTCCTTAGCCAGACATTGCCCCTGCACTTGGGCAACTGTTGCTGATCCCTTGGAGAATTTGGCAGACCTCTTTAGGGAGAGAATTCAGTATTCTCTCATTTATTGAGTGATTCTTCACCCAGTGTAACCATGCCCCATGAACATTTGAACAATTTTATATACCTTTTATGTATGTTCAGGTGCATTTTCTCACATGCATCCCCCAACCCTGACACCCCCCACCAATGATCCTCTCCTGCCCCACTTCTAACCCTTCTGTGATCCAAAGCTTTTTTAAAGATGAGGCCAATAAAATAGCCAAATACAATTAATAGGAAAATGAAATAATAATGATAAGGTTAAATGTAAGAGATAAAATACATGAAAACTAAAGAAAAAACTAAAAATAAAATTAAATTAAAGGATTGGGATATTCAATAAATGTGGAAAAAAAAAGAAAAAATTTTTTTTGACATTTTGCATTATATCACTGCAATATCTGGTGTCCAATCTGTACTGTGGCTCCTTCCCCCCTCACTTCCCTGTGTCTCACTATTTTTCATTTTGTTTTCAAAGAAGTTTTTGGTCACAGCAGTTAGACAAAGTGACTCTCATATACCCAAACTCTTCCGACTTTCCTCACCCCATATTAAAACATTTTTTTATGTGTATGATAGCATTGTTATAACTTATATACAGATAGTGAAACATAGCTACCAAACATTGTCAGTGGTTTACAGTATGGTTTACATTTTAGACGGTACACTTTTATAAATTTTGATGATATTTACCAAGTCCTGTGTCCATCACTATAAGGTAATGAAAAACATTTCCAGTGACCACTAAATACTCCATTTTACCTATTCTGTTCCTCACTTGCCATCCCCCTGGGGCCAACGATGACCACCTGGCTTGACTCATTGGATGACAAGATTCATAGTTACAGGCAACAAGAGGTCTTGACACACGTCTTTGTATTCCCCTATTAGGAACCGCCCTTGCTCTTAAGAGATGCCCACCTCTCTATTTTGGAGCGAATTGGACCTCCCAAAGATGGGAGTCCATCTCTTTCATGCTCATTGGTGGATGTTCACCCACTGATACAACACATTATAACAGGATGAACACTCAAACACTCCTTAGAAGCCGGCTCCAGATACACCCTTTCTCGAATGCCCCCCCAACCAACACACTAAACCAGTCACAATTCCTGATCATATTGCCATAAAACCATTCCCACCTCTGTATTTTCAACCTAATACCCACAAAACCCAAGTGCTCACCTGGTCCCTCCACCTTCTCTCCCCCCAAGTATTCTGGGTATTCTAATGTACCCTTCCCAATTTACACACTTGTCAACCCTGCACCACCAAACCCACTAATATCATTACCCACATGTCCTATCCTTTCAATACACAACTACACTCTATCACTTTACCATAGATTACATCCATATGGGTGATGGCTCACAACTTTCTCTTCCGTTTCTCTTTCTTGTAAACCTATCTTTCAGATGGTAGTTGTCAGAGACTGCTCAAATTCCTTAATTCATATCAGTGAGGTCATGTGCTGTTCACCCTTCAATGCCTGGCTTGCTTCACTCAACACAAGGTCTTCAAGATTCATCCATGTTATCCTATGTGTTAGCACTTTATTCCTTCTTACAACTGAGTAATATTCCAATGTATGTATGTACCCCATTTTGTTTATCCATTCATCTGTTGATGGGCACCTCGATTGATTTAAACTTTTGGCAATAGTGAACAATGCCACTATGAACATTGATGTGCATATATCAGTTCATGTCATTGTCTCAGTTCTTCTGGGTATATACCAAGCAGTGGGATCACTGGATCATATGGAAGATCTGTAGTTAGTTTTGAGGAATGGGCAAACTCTCAGCCATAGTGGCTGGACCATTCCATAATCCCACCAGCAATGGATGAGGGTTCCCATTCCTCCACATAAACAGATTTAAAGAAAAAAATCACGTGATCATCTCTATAGATGTAGAAAAAGCATTTGACAAAATACAGCATCCTTTCCTGATAAAAACACTGCAGAAGATTGGAAGAGGAGGACATTTTCTGAACATGTTAAAGGGTATATATGAAAAACCCATAGCTTACATCATCTTCAATGGTGAAATCCTAAAAGCCTTCCCTCTGAGATCAGGAACAAGACAAGAAAGCCCACTATCACCATTCCCATTTAACATTGTCTTAGATGTTCTTGCACAAGCACTGAGGCAAGAAAAAGATATAAAAGGCATCCAAACTGGAAAATAAGAAGTAAAAATTTCATTATTTGCAGCTGACACGATCCTATACGCAGAAAGCTCCGAGAAATCTACAAAAAGTCTTCTAGAAGTTATAAATGACTTCAGTAATGTCGCAGGCTACAAGATCAATACTCAAAAATCAGTAGCATTTCTGTACACCAATAATGAGCAATCTGAGGAGGAAATCAAGGAAAAAAAATACCATTTACAATAGTAACTAAAAGAATCAAATACCTAGGAATAAATTTAACTGAAGATGCAAAGGACTTATATACAAGAAAACTACACAACACTGTTAAAGGAAATCAAAGAAGACTTAAATAAATGGAAGAATATTCCCTGTTTATGGATAGGAAGGCTAAACATCATCAAGATGTCTATCCTACCCAAACTAATCTACAGATTTAATGCAATCTCCGTAAAAATCAACACTGTATTTTTTAAGAAACTGGAAAAACTAACTACAAAATATATTTGGAATGCTAAGAGGCCCAAAATTGCCAAAGAGATATTAAAAAAGAAAAATGAAGTTGGAGGTATCACACTACCTGACTTAAAACATACTACAAAGCTACAATGCTCAAAACGGCATGGTATTGGCACAAGGGTAGACATACTGACCAATGGAATCGAACTGAGAGTTCTTATTAGATCCTCACATATACATTCATCTGATATTTGAAAAGGCCACCAAGCCCTATCAGATAGGAAAGAATGGCCTCTTTAACAAGTGGTGCTTGGATAACTGGATATCCATATCCAAAATAATGAGAGAAAAACCATCTCACACATTATATGAAAATCAACTCAAGATGGATCAAAGATCTAAATATAAGAGTCAAAACCATAAAGACCTTGGAAGATAATGTATGGAAGCGGCTAAAGGACTTTGTAATAGGAAATTGTTTCACGTACTTCACACCTAAAGCACGAGCAGCAAAAGAAAATATAGATAAATGGAATCTCCACAAATTAAAAACTTCTGCATCTCAAAGGATGTTATCAAGAAAATAAAAAGGCAGCCTACCCAATGGGAGAAAATATTTTGCAACCATACATCTCATAGGAGTCTAATATCCTGCATATATAAAGAAATCCTACACCTTGAAAATAAAAGGACAAACAACCCATTTAAAAAAAAATGGGCCAGTGACCTGAAAAGACACTTCTTCAAGGAGGAAATACAAATGTATAAAAAGCACATGAATAAATGCTCGACATTGCTAGCTATTAGGGAACTGCAAATCAAAACTACAATGAGAAAACATCTTACACCCATTAGAAGGGTGGCTATTAAAAAAATAGCCAACTATAAGTGTTGGAGAGGATGTGGAGGAATGGGAACCCTCATCCACTGTTGGTGGGGTTGTGGAATGGTCAAGGCACTGTGGAGGACAGTTTGTTGGTTCCTCAGAAAACTAACAATAGATCTTCCGTATGATCTAGTGATTCCACTGCTGGGTATATATCCAGAAGAATTGAAAGCAAAGACACAAACAAATATATGTACACCAATGTTCATAGCAGCATTGTTCACTATTGCTAAAAGTTGGAATCAGCCCCGGTGCCCATCAGCAGAAGAATGTATAAACAAAATGTGGTACATATATACAATGGAATATTACTCAGCTGTAAGAAGGAATAAATTGCTAACACATGGAAAAACATGGATGAAACTTGAAGACCCTATATTGAGTGAAGCAAGCGAGGCATTGAAGGATGAACAGTACATGACCTCACTAATTTGAAATGAGGTAAGTGTGCAGTCTCTGAGAACCATTGTCTGAAAGATAGGTTAACAAGAGAGAGCAAGAGAAGAGAAGGTTTTAAACCATCACCCTTATGGACATAATCTATGGTAAAGTGACAGAGTGTAGTTTCATATTGAAGGGATAGGACAAGTGGGTAGTGATATTACTGGGTTTGGTGGTGCAAGGTTGACAGGTGGGTAGATAAGAAAGGGCGGGTTAGAATACCCAGGATATGGGGGGAGAGATGGGAAAGGGTCCAGGTGAACATGGGATTTGTGGGTATGAGTTTGAAAGTGCAGGAGTGGGAAAGCTCTTATGGCAATATGACAATGTAGTGTCACTGTTTTAGGGTGTTGGTTGGGGGGACATTCAGGATGGGGTGCATCTGGAGTAGGCTTCTGGGGATTGTGTGAGTGTTTTTCCTTCATATTATGTTTTGTCAGTGAGTGGAGACCCAAATGGTGAGTGGGAACGAGATGGACCCCCATCTTTGGGAGGACTGATTCACCCAGAAACAGATAGGTGGGCATCTCTTATGAGCAAGGGTGGATCCTAATGGCGAGGACAATCAGCATGTCAAGACCACTTGTTGCATGTAACTATGAATCTTGTCATCCAATGAGTCAAAACAGGGGTGTGTCCTGTGCCCCAGGGGGATGTGGAGGGAGGAACAGAAAAGATCAAACAGGGGATATTTAGTGGTCAGCGGAAATGTTCTTCATTACTTTACAGTGATGGACACAGGATATGGTAAATATCATAAAAAATTGTTAAATTGTACTGTCTAAATTTTAAACTATACTGTAAACCATTGACAATGTTTAGTAGCTATGTTTCACTATCTGTATAACAGTTATAATAATGCTACCATATACATACAGAAAGGATTTAATATGGAGTGAGGAAAGGGGGAGGAGGTTTGGTATATGAGAGTCTCTAGTATTCTGTGTGTGACTTTGCTGTGACCTAAAACTTCTCTGAAAATTAAATGAAAATTTGGGAGGCACTGGGGAGTGAGAAGGGAAAGGTGCCATGGTACAGACTGGACACCTGATAATGCAGTGATATAAGGAAAAATGTTTAAAATTTTATTTTTTTTTCCCATTTTTTAAATATCCGAAACCTTTAATTTTATTTTATTTTTAGTATTTTTTTTGAGTTTACATGTATTTTTTCTCTTACATTTAAAATTATCATTATTATTTCATTCTCCTATTAATCGTATTTAACTATTATATGGGCTTCATGTTTAAGGAAGGTTTGGATCACAGAAGGGTTACAACGGGGTGGGAAAGGATCATTGGTGCGGGGTGTCAGTGATGGGGGTTTCATGGGAGGAAGTGCACCTGAATATACATAAAAGATATATAAAATTGTTCACATGATCAAAGGGTGGGACATGGTCAGAGTGGGTGGAGAATCACTCAATAAATGAGAGAATACTGAAGTCCTAGCCTAGAGAGCTCTGCCACATTCTCCAAGGGAGCAGCAACAGTCTCCCAAGTGCAGCGGTGGTATCTGGCCAAGAGGATGGCCCACTAATGGGTTCTTGTTATTGATGACAAGCCCTAAGAATCTTTGCTATTGTAATTGAAACTTAGTCTACTGTTATTGGGTGCCTAAGGGTTGCCACCTGAGAGCCTCCTTTTTGCTCAAATGTGGCCTTTCTCTAAGCCAAACTCACCATATGAATGCATTACCTTCCTCCCAGCTTTGGACATAATTCCCGGGATGTGTCTCCCTGGCAACAAGGGATTAATACCAAGTGCCAACTGGCAATACTAATGGAAAGAGACCTTGAATAAAAGGGGGGAAACATAAAGACAAATGAGTTTATATGCTAAATGACTTCAAAAAGAGTCAGGAGATCATCCCAGAGGTAACGCTTATGCACACCTCAGTAGGATCCCATATAACACCAAAGTGGATATCACCCCACACAGAGGGGCTCCTGAGGTACTCTGGAGACACCCAGGTCCTATATAAGGGGGGATAGCTCCAGAGATTAATGCCTTATCATGGTCTATACTTTGCAATCTGTGCTCCTGAGAGTGACAGAGTTGGACTCAGATAAGTCCTCCCTGCACGTGGTCCATCTGTCCCTTCTATTCCAACGTATATGTGGTGCTGGAGTTTTTTGATGCACTTCCAGAGACTGGAGTCTTTGGCCTGCCCATGTGCCAGCTGTGCCTGTAATCTCGGTGGGGCTGCAACTCCTACTCTACAGCTCAGTGGACTCCCCCATTGACACCTGGCGAGGTGTTGGTGAGGGACTGTGGCCATCCCAGGGAATGGAGAGAGTCTGCAGCTGCAGGCAGTATAATCCCATCCATCTTATCAATGGGATATAAGCCCCTTCTCACTTGGAAGTGGAATGGACATCACCATCCCAGACTCCTCAGGATTGGGGGAAGGGCTATGGACTATAGTGGACTTAATAGTCTTCAGTTGTAGACATATTGTGATTCAAGCAATGGGAGAAATTACAACCTTGATGTTGAGCCAGTGGCCACTGGATGCTTTGGGGGCAGGAAGAGGGAAAAGCAGTTTTAGTACAGGGGCTTTTTAGGGACTTGGGAATTATCCTGAGTGTCATTACAATGACAGATATAGACCATTTTACATCAGCATACAACATGCAGAACAATGTGGGAAATAGTGTGGTCTACAATGTGAACTATGGTCCATGCTCAGCGGTAAAGCCCCAGGATGTGTTTATCCATTGCAGGTGATGTGCCAGACTAATGAAAGATGCTTATTTGGGAGGTTGTGGGAGGTGTGGGAGGTGGGGAACATGGGAATCCCTGTAATTTTTGTGTAACATTAAAATAATCTAAGCATCTTTTCAAATATTAAAAAAGAATAAAGTAATACATTGCTTTTCTGAGCCTATTCAGAGGTGTGAAAAGTTTTATTCAGACTTCTGACAAGTTCTATGATATTGACATTTGTTGATGTCAGAATTGTTCCATGGAAAAAATATATTTAGCTGTAAATTTTTGTTCTATACTTTTGCCAAGCTTCTGAAATTTGTTTGTAAATTAAAATTTGAAGATGTATATGGGTATATAATATTTTGACTTTCTATATAGTATGCATTTAATATAATTTATGATAAATTCAGTAAAATATATATACTACGTAAATTATCATCTGTTAATATTTAAGGAATGCACATGAAACAATACCCAGAAATTTAAAATATGAATTCTCTGTTTGGTGTGAAGTAAAGATGCAATTTAATTTTTCTCATTCAAATAATCAATTAAGCCAACAAAAATTTTTGAAATCATTTCAACCTTGATCTGGGTTTAAGACAATAAGTTGAAGATATAACAAATTTTATCGATAATGGACTCTGAATTCCATATGGTGCAGAATGGTCTGAAAAGTTAGGGAGAGATGAATGTAGGCAAGAAACTATGGACACAGATCCTAAAGGTGATTAGAGAAGAGGAGATGAGGGATGAATTGGGAGGCTGGGCTTTCTTGTGTGACTGTCATGAATAAAGATGAAAAGTGTAATGAGATAAGTCCTGGAGGATTCTCGGCAGATGATGGTAATGAGAGTCTGAGCATTGGGGAGTAAGGGAGGATCAGATTTATGGGTGAATCTCTTCATCCCAGATGACTGTGCTAGAAGGCAAGAGGAAATATGGTCTTAATTCCAGTGTACAGGTTCTTTGTTGCTCCTTTTTGGGGAAAGAAAGATTTTTCTTGAAATGTGCATCTTGACATTTGTTGAAAAATTTGGGAAAATCTGGGGAAGATGGCTTAAGCATATGCATCCCAAGTACACCTCCCTTTACCAGCCTTCCTTCCTTTTTAAATATAAATATTTAAGAATATAAACTTCTCCATTAATGCTTTTTTTCAATGAATTAAGTTTTTATTATGTAGTATTTTAATTATGATTCAGTTCTAGTCATTTATGAATGTCTGTTTTGGTTTCTCCTTTGACATATAGGTTATTCAGTTTTTTATTAATTTTCCAAAACATAACAATTTTATAATTTTACTTTATAATTTTATTAAGTTCCAACTTAATTGTGCAGTGTGATTACAAAATACAGTTTGAAGATAGTCATTTTTGAAATCTATTTAAAATTGCTTGTAATAATTTTTGTAAATATTTCATGTAGTCTTAAGAAAAATTCATATTTTTTTATTTTTGGAGGCAGAATTGCTTATTTCCTGGAAATATATAGCTAGCTATCTGATTATTGAACTCTTCTAATTTTTTACTATTTTTTCACTTGAAAATTATTAATAAATATTCTAGAGTTCTGTGTTGATAACCCCCATTCTAATAGCTTATTTCTCAATCACATTTTATATGTTAAGGTTGTTGTGTTTTATTTGTACATAGAAGTTTAGAATTTGCATATCTACTTGATGAACTAAATATTTTATCATTATACACTAATCCTATCTATTCCTAATAATACTTTTGGTCTAAAAATCTATTTTCTCTGATATTAATATTATCAAGCAAGCTTTATTTTGATTAATACTGTCTATTTTATGCTTTTTCATCATTTTACTTTTTTTCCATGTCTTTATGTTTTAGGCATATCTTATCTGGATTTTGTTTTTTACATACGTTCTGAAAATGTGAGTTATATCCATTACATGATTATTGCTATAATTGGAATTGTTTCCACTATCTCACTTTTTATATCCATTTGCCATTCTATTTCTATATTTCATTTTTCTTTGGTCTTGCTTTTTATAACGATTGAGATTTTTGTCTAATAGTCTCTCTACTGGTTAGGAATTTATATGCATTTCCTAATCTTCAGTTTGTTACTCTGAGAATTTTACCATGCACATCTAACTTAAATTATCTCAAAATAACATCTGAAAACACTTTATGAAAAATATTTGCATTTTAGAAGACTTCAACTTTGATACTGAACTCTGTAATTATGACATTGTTTTGCAGTGTTCAGTTTTCTGTCCTTTTATAAACACCAAATTTTTGAAATCATCCTCATCATTATCATAATCGTCACCTTTGCCATTACTATTATTTATTCAGGCAATGTTCATTTGGGTTTACCTATAAATTCAAAATTTTACTTGTACATGTTTTGTTTCTTCATCTCAGCCTATTTATCTCAGTTTATTTTCCTTTTTCCAGAGGCATATTATTTAGATTTCTTTCTCTCTCTTTCCTTCTTTCTTTTTTCTTTCTTTTTATCTTTTCTTCCTTCCTTCCTTCTTTCCTTCCTTCCTTCCTTCCATCCTTCCTTCCTATCTTTCTTTCATTTCTTTTTTTAAAGAAATTTTAGATTACATTAATGTTACATAAAAATATAAGAGATTCCCATATGCCTCACTCCCTTCCTCTCCCACAGTTTTCCACATTAACAACATCCTTCATTAGTGTGGTATATTTGTTAAAATTGATGAACACATATTGAAGCATTGCCACTAACTATCGATAATAGTTTACATTATAATTTATACTCTGTCCATGCAATTATGCAAATTATGACAAAATATATAATGGCCTGTATCCATCATTGCAACGTTTTTTTTAATTCAAGGCTTGGTGGTCATTTTTCATATTTTTATTTCATGCTATTCTGTTTTTAGAGGGCTGTTTGATAAACATTTTTGAATGAATGAATGTTCTTGGTACAATAATACTTAGTTTTGTTTTAGATTATATTTCTTCTTGTATGTATAAATATATCTTTAGTTTTATATACACTCAGGCACACACACAGACATAGAGCACACCTGAGTTCTTGTGCCAATGGCATAAAACCCAATCAGACCATTGGGTGTTCTGAAAAGAAAAGAGGTATAGATTTAGAACATGAAAATGATTTTTGCATCTTCTAGAGTGGTTAAGTTAATGTCATTTATCCCAAAGAATAACTGTCCATATAAAGGGACTGCATGATTCAACAATATCAAGGAGGAAGTACTCCTAGCCGGGGACTGTAAAATGGATCTAGGCAGCAGCAATATTTTAAGGTTGGGATGAATTGGAAAAAGTGACTAACTTAAACATATGCTTAGACTTCAAAAAATGACTATAAATATTTCATATAGATTATAGGTATCTATGAAGGAGCATAAATTTATCCACTTAAGACTAGCCACAAATTGCATAAATTAGGATGTGGAAATGGAAGACAATGGTTACAAGTACATGCTATCAATATGAAATTGTCCAAAAAATGACTAGTTTACATGAGTACCCAAACAAACAGTATATGAAATAAGCTGCACATACCACCATGAAACCACTGCCACCTCCAATCACAACAACAAATACAGAAATAAAACTTCTTTTTGTGTTCCAAACAATGGTTTGGACTTGTTGATCTACATAGAAGATCATCAGATAACTCAACAGGGAAATGTGAGATGAGGGTCTGTTGTTGGTTAGGTGCTTGCCCTTGGATAAAATTCTTCCCGCTATGGAATTCAGGTTCTCCATCTTTACAATGGGAAATTTATCTAGGCTCTCTTTAAAATCCTTTCTAACCATCTATGTGTCTATGTATATATATATTAAAAATAATGCAGAGATTTCTGCACCTTTCTAAATTTCTATTATTATTTCTTATTTGACATAACAGTTATGTAGTTTTAATTTTAATTTCCCAAAGTATGGGGATACTTTTATAATTTTGTCTTTAATGTCCAATTTAATTGCCAATTGTTATCACAAAATACAACCTGAAAAAAAATATTTTTTAATAAAATTTTAGACTTGTTTTTTGCATATCTACCTATAACTAATTACAGAAATACTACCAGTTAGGTATATAATTATATATAGTTAGATATATAACTAAAACACTTTGAATCTTTTTATACAAAGTACAATATTTAACCATGGTTTCAATGATTTTTAAAAAAATTCTTATTTCCCTTTGAATAATAAATCCAATGTCTCACATATGAGACAAAGAATTGTCCAGAAGAAACTACACAGAAGTGACAGAATTTATTCTCTTGGGTCTAACAAGCCATCTGGAGTTGTGACTTGTCTTTCTTGTGCTCTTCCTTGTAGTTTACATTGTCACTGTGGTAGGAAACTTGGGTATGATTGTTTTTATCAAAATTGATTCTTAACTTCACACCCCTATGTGCTTTTTTCTCTCAAGTTTGTCTGTTTCAGTTCTGTGTTTCTCTACAAAAATGTCACTCCCAAAATGCTAGAGAACTTCTTATCTGAAAAGAAGACCATCGCGTATACAGGGTGTTTGGTGCAGTGCTATATTGTCATTGCATTGTCCTTATGGAGCACTGCACGTTGGCTGTCATGGCCTATGACCGCTTCATGGCCATCTGTAACCCCCTGCTCTACGCCGCAAGATATCCAAGAGTGTCGGTGTCCATCTGGTCATTGTCCCTTATGTCTATGGCTTCCTCCTCTGTGTGATGGAAACTTTGAGGACCTACAAACTCTCCTTCTGTGGTGCTAATGAGATTAACCATTTCTACTATGCTGATCCTCCCCTTATCAAACTGTCATGCTCTGACACCTACAGTAAAGAGTTGTTGATATACATAGTCACTGGCTACAGCAACGTCCTGTCATTCCTGGTCTTTCTCACATCCTACATGTTCATACCTGTTGCCATCGTCAGAAGCCATTCAGCAGAAGGGAGGAAAAAAGCTTTTCCACCTGTGGCTCCCAACTGATGGTGGTCACAAACTTCTATGGAACCATCTTCTGCATGCATTTCAGACATCTTACAGAGGAGTCTGTGGAGCAGGCCAAAATGGTAGCTGTGTTTTACACCATGGTGATTCCCATGCTGAACCCCATGATCTATTGCCTCAGGAACAAGGATGTGAAAGAGGCATTACGGAAAGCAATAGGGAAACAAAAATCAGTAAAATAAAAGTTTGAAGTTAC
>JAQZBX010059051.1:0-17607 GCA_029593785.1 Cabassous unicinctus | reverse complement strand
TATGTTATAAGATTGATGAACCTTGAAGACACTATGCTAAATGAAATAAGCCAGTCACAAAAATACAAGTATTGCTTGGCCTCACTAGTATGAACTAAGTACAAAAAATAAACTCATGGAATTGAAACCTAGAGTATAGGTTATTAAGAGATAAGAGGAGGACTGAGAAGGTGTACTGATGCTTAATGTATGTAGAAGTTTTAATTAACTTGACTATAAAAGTGTGGAAATGGATAAAGTTGATTACACATTATAGTGATAGAACTACCTCAGCTGGTTTGTGAATGGGATTGTAGCTAAACAGGGTAGTCTAGTAATGTAAATGTCAATTGAAAGAAATCTAGAAATAATCTGGGACTGGATACATAGTGACTCCAGAGGTGGATAAGAATTGTGGCTAATAGTACAAATATAAGAATGTCCTTCTGAACTTAAACAAATGTACATCACTATTGCAAAGTGGTAAGAATGTGGAGAAGCTTGGGAAAAATACAATTAATGTAACCTCTGGACTATATTAAAGAGCAATAGTGTAATTCTTGCATCAATGCCAAACATGTACTGTGTTAATAGGGGGGTATGGAAAAATATACCAAATACATGATATAGACCATAGTTAGTTGAAATAGTCCTATGATACTATCTCATAATTTATGACAAATGTTCCACAACAATTTAGTGTTTTGGTGGAGGGGAGTTATATGGGAATTCCACACATGTGCATGATTGTTTTGTAAGTTTACAACCTCTCTAATAAAAACATTTTTTTTGACAAAATTAAATGTCAGAAATTGATAACAATATATTGAAATGAAGAACCTGTTTGACAGACTCATTACTAAACTGGATATGGCCAAGGAAAAGTTAGTGAATTTGCTAATATGGCAATAAAAACTCCACAAGGAGAAGTGTGAAGAGAAAGAAGAATGCTAAACAAGTGGAACAGAATATCTAAGAACTGAGGGACAATTACAAATAGTACACTGTATGCATTAAGGAAATATCAGAAGGAGAAGAAGGAGACAAAAGATCAGAAGAAATAGTTGAATTAATAATGGACAAGAGCTTTCCTACATTAAAGACAGACAGCAAAACATGGAGGTAAGAAGCTCAGTAAACACCATACAAGATAAATACTGAAATATGTGAATTTTACATAGCATATTCAAACTGCAGAAAATCAAAGCAAAGAGAAATTCTTTAAAGAAATAACAGAATAAAATTCCTAACAAATAGAAGAACAATAATAAGATTAAATAGGATTCCCCATAAAAAATCATGCACTTAAGAAGAATGTGGAGTGAAATAATTAGTGTTGAAAGGAAGAAAACACTATCTGGTTTCTATGAAATCATTCTTCAAACATGAAGGAAAGTAAGGACTTTCTCAGACAAATGAAAACTATGACAATTTGTTGCCAGTAGACCTGCCTGGTAAGAAATGTTAAAAGAAAATCTCCATACATAAGAAAATGGTATAAGTTAGACACTAAGATCTGCATTAATAAAGGAAGAAATTTAGGGAAGGAATAAATTAAGGTAAAATTAAAATCTTTAAAAGCTCTTATTCTTAATTTGCCCATTGGATAACTGTTCATGATGGCAATGATGCCCTTGGTGATTGGAGCACTCAGATGAATCACAGCAATGTGAAGAGGGAGTGGATTGAGGAATTGGGGATAGTCTATGATAAACTGCTTGCTGTAAATATGAAGTGGTAACATGTTATTTGAAAGTGACTTTACATTAGTTGTAATTGTATGCACTAAACTCTAGGGCAACTTTTAATTTTAAAAGTATAATTGATATATGAAGAAAAGAGTGTTTATGGCATCATATAAAATGTTCAAATTATCACAGAAATGGCAGGGAATGGAAGACAAATTACAAATGCAACAAATAGAAAAGTTATCAACATGATAGGCATTAATTTACTGTCATTAATCATGTTAAAAATGATTGTCTGAATTTACCAATTAAAAGAGGCTAGAAAACTGAAAGAGTGATATTGATTTCAGACAAAGCAGATTTCAGAATAAAGATTTCCAGTGGAAAAGTGGGGCATTACATAATGAGAAAGGAGTGCATTCTGCAAGAAGTAAAAACAATCCAAAATATTTATGTACTGAACAACAGCCTGTCAAAATACATGACGTAAAACTAATAGAATGGCAAGGATAACTCTTGACAGCCTAACAGACGAGATATAAAAACAATGCAAATTACCAAAATCAGAAATGAAAGAGTGCTTATTAGCAATTACCAATAGCTTAAAAAAATAAATACTATGAACATCTTTGAGACCACAAATTTGATAACGGAGATTAAATGGACCAGTTCTTTGAAAACACATACTACCAAAACTCACACAAAGATATAGATCATCTGAATAAGCCTATATTTATTTTTAGAAATTTAATCAATAACTAATAACTTTTCAAGAAATAAAGCCCAAAGACCAGATGGCTTCCCTGGTGGATTCTACCAAACATTGAAGTAAGAAATAATACCAATTCTTCACAATGCCTTCCAGAAAATAGAAGCAAAGAGAACAGTAACACATTCTATAAGACCAGGATTACCATAATACCAAAACCAGATAAAGACATTAAAAGAAAAGAAAACGACAGACCAATACTTCTCATGAACATAGATGCAAAGATTCTCAACCAGATATTAGGAAATCAAACCAATGACAACTAAGTGGGATTTATTCCACACATGCAAATGTTTTTTGATATTTGAAAATCAATTAATGAAAACAATAAAAACAAGTTAAAGAAGAAAAATTACATATCATATTAATAGATACAGAAAATACAAACTAGGAATTGGGGAAGCATTTTCAAGTTTATAAAGTACATCTACAAAAACCCTTAGCGATAAGATCATATTTAATTTTGAGAAACTTGGCACATTTTCACTAACATAGGAAAAATTCAAGTATATCCTTTGTCACAGTTCTCATTTTACATTATTCAGGAATTCCTAGCTACGGAAGTAAAACAAGGAAAGTAAAAAACAAAAAAAGATATATCCTGTGTAAGATAAACCATTTAGATACAGGCCAAAGCATCTGCCTCTTGATTTCCAGGAGGAGAGATTGTTTTTGTGATATATAATATTTTTTAATTAATTAAAGCTATGATTAACATTATACTGTTATTTTGTATTATGCAGAAAAATTTTTAAATCCTTAGGAATTTAACACAATGGTGAGACAACCTCTTTTAATCTTCATACACTTTCTAAACATTTTCCATTTAGCTTATAACATGTTAAAAGAACTTAACTATTTTTAGTACTTCACTTTTTTTAAGGTGAAAGAACAAATTTTTGCAATAGTTTGAAATAGAAAGATATTTTCAAGATTTGGCTTTGAGAAAGCAAAATATTAAAAGTTGCTAGATTTGAACATTATGTTATTTAAAAGTGAGAAGATTTGTTTTCTTAAACAACCAAGGACAAAATAAAGTTAAAGTACAAGAAGCTATTTTGATAAAACGTCGACACATGGGCCTACTTCACATCAGCCCCAATAATTATTGGAAAAATTATTGCTATTCCAACCCTAGTAAAAGTATTCAGCTGACTAGCTATACTGCACGGAGGGAATATTAAATGATCCCAAGCCATACTATGAGCCTTAGGTTTTATTTTCCTATTTATGGTAGGGGGTCTTACAGGAATCGTTCTAGCTAACTCATCTCTAGATACTATCCTGCACGACACTTACTATGTACTAGCTCATTTTCACTACATCCTCTCTATAGCGGCTGTATTCGCCATTATAGGCGGCTTCGTCCACCGATTCCCTCTAGTCACAGGATACACTCTAAACCTAACATGGGCCAAAATCCACTTTATCATTATATTTGTTGGCATAAACCTGACATTCTTCCCTCAACACTTCCTAGGCCTATCAGGTATACCATGACGTTACTCTGACTACCCAGATGCGTATACAATGTGAAATACAGTATCATCAATAGGATCTTTCATCTCACTCACAGCGGTTATACTAATGATCTTCATAATCTGAGAGGCATTCACATCTAAACGAGAAGTATCACTAGTCAAACGCACACCTACCAATATCAAGTAACTACATGGCTGCCCTCCACCGTATCACATATTCGAGGAACCTGCTTACATAAAAGTGTAACTGAGAAAGGAAGGAATCGAACCCCCAAAAACCAGTTTCAAGCCAGCTTCATAGCCTCTATGGCTTTCTCCACATGAGGCATTAATAAAATAATTATATAACTTTGTCAAAGTTAAATTATAGGTTAAAGCCCTTTATGCCTCCTATGCCCTACTCACTCCAATTAGGATTTCAAGATGCCACATCACCCATCATGGAAGAATTATTACACTTCCACGACCATACACTTATAAACATTTTCTTGATCAGCTCCCTAGTACTCTACATCATCACACTCATACTAACAACAAAACTCACCCAAATGAGAACAATAGATGCCCAAGAAGTAGAAACAGTATGAACCATTCTACCCGGTATCATCCTAATCCTCATTGCACTTCCATCCCTAAGAATCCTCTACATGATAGACAAAATCAACAACCCATTACTAACCATCAAAGCGATAGGGCACCAGTGATACTGAAGCTATGAATACATAGACTACGAAGACCTAAACTTCGACTCATACATAATCCCAACTACAGACTTAAAACCAGGAGAGCTCCGACTATTAGAAGTAGATAACCAACTCATTCTACCAATAGAATTTTCAGTCCGCATACTAATCTCATCAGAAGACTCCTACACTCATGGGCCGTACCATCCCTAGGCCTAAAAACAGACGCAATTCCCAACCGGTTAAACCAAACTGCTCTAATATCTACTCATCCAGGACTATATTACGGCCAATGCTCAGAAATTTGCAGCTCAAACGACAGCTTTATGCCAATTGTCCTAGAACTAGTCCCATTAAAACACTTTGAGAACTGATCAACATCGATACTTTAAATTCCTTGAGATGCTAAAATAGCATTAACCTTTTAAGTTAAAGACTGAGAGTGTAATAAATCTCTCCTCAATGAAATGCCTCAACTAGACAAATCCACATGATTCACTGTCATTCTATCAATACTACTATCACTATTTATCCTTATGCAATTGAAATTCACCAAACACAGCTCATTCTCCCAACCACAACCTACCATGGCAGAAAAACCAAAACGCACAACCCCCTTAGAGACAAAATGAACGAAAATTTATTTGCCTCATTCGCTGCACCTACAATAATAGCACTGCCAGTAGTCACATTAATCATTATATTCCCAACTATCTTATTTCCCTCCCCTAAATGCCTAATTAATAACTTAATTGTAGCCATTCAACAATGACTAGTAAATATATTTCTAAAACAAATAATGAACATCCACAACACCAAAGGATACACATGAGCACTCATACTAGTCTCACTTATCATCTTCATTGGCACAACAAATCTCCTAGGCCTCCTGCCACATACATTCACCCCAACCACCCAACTATCCATAAACCTGGTAATAGCAATTCCCATATGGGCTGGCACAGTAGTCACAGGCTTCCATCACAAAACCAAAGCTTCACTGGCCCACTTCCTACCGCAAGGAACTCCAATTCCCCTAATCCCAATACTAATTATTATTGAAACCATTAGCCTATTTATTCAACCTATGGTCCTAGCCGTTCAACTAACTGCAAACATCACAGCGGGCCACCTACTTATTCACCTAATTGGCAGTGCCACCCTTGCACTAATATCCATTAGCCCTACGACAGCCTCAATCACATTTATCATCCTCATTCTACTTACAATCCTAGAATTCGCCGTAGCACTTATTCAAACTTACGTCTTCACACTCCTAGTAAGCCTATACTTACACGATAACACCTAATGACGCACCAAACACATGCCTACCACATGGTAAACCCAAGCCCTTGACCACACACAGGAGCATTATCAGCCCTATTAATGACATCAGGCCTAACCATATGATTTCACTTTAACTCCATAACTCTACTAACATTAGGCCTAACCACTAACTTCTTAACAATGTATCAATGATGATGAGACGTAATTCGAGAAAGCACATTTCAAGGTCACCACACAACCATCGTGCAAAAAGGATTAGGATATGGCATAATCCTATTCATCGTATCAGAAGTCTAGTTTTTTGTGGGAATCTTCTGAGCCTTTTACCATTCCAGCCTAGCCCCAACACCAAAACTGGGAGGATGTTGACCCCAACAGGAATTCACCCACTAAACCCACTCGAAGTTTCACTCTTACATACTTCAGTTCTTCTTGCCTCAGGTGTATTGTTGGTGTTCAGGACCTGGGATGGTGAAAACAGTGCCATGGATGGGAAAGAAATAGACAAAGAGAAGAAGAAACTGGGATCAGGGGTCTCTCCATCTGATTTGGAGAGAAGAGCCCAGCCACCTCACAAAGTGTGGCTTTTATTCTGGCTTTAGAACAAAGAAAACACGAGTGAGCATGTGCAAGGCAACAGATACTTGACAGTTACATCTTCCTGAAATCAACAAATCTTAAAGGTCAATGGCTCAATACTTTGTTACATTTCTGCAATTCACAGGCATAATCTCAGGATGTTTCCCCATCCAGCTCCTAGCATGAGACTGGAGGACTTGTTTATTACATTCCAAAGTGACCTGCTTTCTGTCAGTAATCATGACCTTTAATTGAAACTCCATCAGTGTATCTATCACGTGAGCCCAACACAATCTAATAGAAGGACACCAAAAACACATACTCCAAGCCCTATTTATTACCATTACCCTGGGGATATACTTCACCCTACTACAAGCCTTAGAAAACTTCGAAGCACCTTTTACAATCTCCGATGGCATGTACGGATCCACTTTCTTAATAGCAACGGGATTCCACGGACTCCACGTAATCATCGGCTCCTCATTCCTAATTGTATGCTTCATACAAGAACTAAAATTCCATTTCACATCCAGCCACCATTTCGGATTTGAAGCCGCCGCTTGATACTGACATTTCGTACACGTAGTATGACTATTCCTCTACGTATCTAGTTACTGATGAGGATCCTGTTCTCAATATTAAATAGTATATTTGACTTCCAATCAATTAGTTTCAACACAAATCCAAAATAGAACAATAAACCTGGCAGCAACCCTAACATTAACACATCCTTGTCCTCCTTACTTGTCCTTATCGCATTTTGACTGCCTCAATTAAATGTGTATACAGAGAAATCAAGCCCATACAGTGCGGCTTTGACCCCATAGGATCAGCCCGACTTCCAGTCTCAATAAAATTCTTCCTAGTAGCCATCACATTCTTACTATTCAAACAAGAGATTGCCCTTCTATTACTACTACCATGAGCCTCCCAGGCCAACAACCTAACCCCTATACTAATCACAGCTCTATTCCTCATCTCACTGCTAGCATTAGGACTGGCCTATGAATGGCTTCAAAAAGGACTAGAATGAAATGAATATGGTAGCTAGTTTAATTTAAAACAATTGATTTTGACTCAATAAACTATGATTTAGTTCATAGCTGCCACATGCCATCAATTTACTCAAACGTCCTTATAGCATTCATAATGGCCCTAACAGGACTCTTAGTATACTGATCACATACAATAACCTCCCTACTGTGCCTAGAGGGCATAATACTATCTTTATTTGTCTTAAGTACCTTAATAATCTTAAACATTCACTTTACCATATCCACCATAATACCAATAATCCTAATAGTCTTCGCAGCCTGCGAAGCCACCGTCAGCCTAGCTCTACTAATAATAGTATCTAACACCTATGGCCTAGACCACATACAAAAACTAAACTTACTACAATGCTAAAACTAATCATCCCCACCCTACTCATCCCCTTAACCTGACTGTCCAAAAAAAGCATAATCTGAATCAACACAACCACCCACAGCATCCTAATTAGTTTAATCAGCCTTTCCATGCTCTTCCAAACGACAAACTCCAACCTAAATTTCTCGCCAACATTCTTCGCCGACCCACTTTCAATGCCACCAATCATTCTCACTACGTGACTACTGCCCCTGATAATCATTGCCAGCGAATCACATCTAACCAAAGAAAACACCACCTGGAAAAAACTATATATCTCAATGCTCATCTCACTTCAAGCACTGCTAATCATAACATTTACAGCCACAGAACTAATTTTATTTTATATCATATTCAAAGCCACACTAATCCCAACCCTCATTATCATTACCCAATAGGGAAACCAAGCAGAACGACTAAACACAGGGTACTACTTCTAATTCTACACACGAGCTGGATCATTATCCTTGTTTGTTATTTTGATTTACATACAAAACACCATTGGCTCATTAAACCTGCTCATCATCCAATACTGAACTCCAACACTACCACACTCCTGAGCATCGAAACTTATATGACTAGCATGCATAATAGCATTTATAGTAAAAATGCCACTCTATGGCCTATACCTCTGACTTCCAAAAGCACATGCAGAAGCACCCATCGCAGGATCAATGGTACTAGCAGCCATCCTGCTAAAACTAGGAGGCTACGGCATGATACGAATTACAGTAATCTTAGACCCCACCACAGAGCACATAGCCTACCCTTTCATAATACTCTCACTATGAGGTATAGCAATAACAAGTTCAATTTGTCTACACCAGACAGACCTAAAGTCATTAATCACTTACTCTTCTGTTAGCTGTATAGCTCTGGTAATCATAGCCATCCTTATGCAAACACCCTGAAGCTTTATTGGAGCCACAGCACTAATAATCGCACAGGGACTAACCTCATCACTACTATTCTTCTTGGCCAACACCAACTACGAATGAACTCACAGCCACACTATAATTTTAGCTCAAGGACTACAGACCCTCCTACTCTTAATAGCTTCATGATGACTACTAGCAAGCTTAAGTAACTTAGCACTGCCTCCCACAATCAACCTAATTGGAGAACTATTTGTAGCCATCACAACATTCACCTGGTCACACTTTACAATTATACTTGTAGGACTCAACATACTAATCACAGCTCTGCACTCTCTCTACATGCTAATCCCCACCCAACGAGGAAAATTCACCTACCACATCCATACCATTAAACCAACATTCACACGAGAAACCACCCTCATACTAATACACCTCCTACCAATTATACTACTCTCAATCAACCCTAAAATCATCCTAGGACCCTTACACTGTGAATATAGTGTAAAAACCCTAGACTGTGAACCTGGTAACAGAATCTAAAGCATTCTTATTCACCGAGAAAGTATCACAAGAGCTGCTAACTCCTGTCATACACGTATAATTAATGTGGCTTTCTTACTTTTATAGGATAACAGTAATCCATTGGTCTTAGGAACCAAAAACTTGGTGCAAATCCAAATAAAAGTAATTAACTAATAGGCCCTTTAACCATTATTACCCTTTTCATCCTCACAATCCCAATTGCGCCATCCTACTTCAAGACATACAAAACCAAACATTACCCCCACTACGTGACGACCTCTACCTCATATGCACTTTTAACCAGCATAGTCCCAGCCACAGTATTCCTGCACTCAGGACAAGAAATATATATCTCAAACTGGCACTGAATAACAGTACAGACTATAAAACTATCCCTGAGCTTCAAACTAGACTTCTTCTCACTCACCTTTGTACCAATTGCACTATTTGTCACCTGGTCTATCATAGAATTCTCACTATGATATATGCACTCAGACCCACACATCAACGGATTCTTCAAATACCTCCTCCTATTCCTTATTACAATAATCATTTAGTGACCACCAACAACATACTTCAACTCTTCATTGGGTGAGAGGGAGTAGGAATCATATCATTCCTCCTCATCGGGTAATGATACAGATGCCAACACTGCGGCCCAGCAGGCAATCCTATATAACCGAATCGGAGATATTGGCTTTATCATAACAATAGCATGATTTCTTTTACAGCTAAACTCATGAGACTTCCAACAAATTTTCACACTAAACCCCAACAACTCCTTGCCCCTACTGGGACTCCTACTGGCAGCAGCTGGAACGTCAGCCCAATTTGGGCTATACCCCTGACTACCATCAGCCATAGAAGGACCCACTCCAGTGTCAGCCCTACTGCACTCAAGCACTATAGTAGTAGCAGGGGTTTTCCTACTAGTGCGATTCCAACCACTTCTACAAAACAACCCCATCATGCTAACACTTACCCTATGCCTAGGAGCCATTACTACCCTATTCACCTCTATATGTGCTGTAACACAGATTGACATCAAAAAAATTATTGCCTTCTCAACCTCAAGCCAACTGAGCTTAATGGTAGTCACCATTGGACTAAATCAACCCTACCTAGCATTCTTCCACATCTGTATACACGCATTCTTCAAGGTCATACTATTCATATGCTCTGGATCCATCATCCACAGCCTAAACAATGAACAAGATATTCGAAAAACAAGCGGATTACTAGAAACCATACCTTTTACTTCAACTGCCCTTATAATTGGAAGTCTGGCACTAACAGGAATACCATTCCTTAAGGGCTTCTACTCCAAAGATATCATCGAAGCAACAAACACATCCTACTCAAATGCCTGAGCCCTTTTAATTACTCTCATTGCCACCTCCTTCACAGACATATACAGCACACTACTCATCTTCTTCGCTCTCCTTGGCCAACCGCAATTCCCAACACTAATCCTAATTAATGAAAACAATCCAGCCCTACTAAACCCGATCAAACGACTAGCACTAGGCAGCATTTTCAATGGCTTCTTAATCTCAAATTTTATTCCACCCCTATTAATACCACAAACCACCATACCAAACTATCTAAAACTAGCAGCACTTGCCGTCACAATCACAGGATTTGCCCTAGCAATGGAACTAAACCAAATCACACTGAATCTCCAAACCAACCACCCAAAACATCCACACTCATTCTCTTCCCTCCTAGGCTTCTACCCAAACACCATACATCGACTAACCTCGTACTATAGTCTGTCAATAAGCCAAAACTAAGCCTCACTTCTAGACCTAGTCTGATTAGAAAAAATCGCCCCCAAAAGTATCCCCCAATTTCAAGTTTCAACATCTATAGTTACATTGAACCAAAAAAGACTAATCAAAAACTGTACTTCCTGTTCTTCCTCATTTCCTTATCTCTAGTCATACTACTCTTCCTTTAATGCCTGTGAGTAATCTCAATTATAATGAAGATACTTACAAAGACCACCCAGCTACAACCACCAACCAACCACCATAGCTATAAAAGGCCGACCCACCAACAAAATTCTTGCAAACCAAAGTCAAATCACTACCTCCCAAAACAACCCAATCCTCCATATCCTTCAAGCTACAAAACACCAACCACATCCCATCATCACTCACTAACCAAACAACCATCAACACCTCAAACAACAGACCCACAAACAAGCCCCCCATAATCACAACATTTGACACCCAGACCTCAAGATACTCCTCTAAGCCATGGCAGTAGTATAACCAAACACCACTAGTATACCCCCCAAATAAACCAAAAACACCATCAATCCTAAAAAGGACCCACCAAGACACATTACAATACCACACCCAACCCCACCCCTTACAATTAACCCTAAACCATCATAAATAGGAGATGGTTTTGAAGAAAAACCAACAAAACTAATAACAAAAATCACAGTTAACAAGAAGACTAGATATATCAGTTCCTGCATGGAGCCAACCATGACCAATGATATGAAAAACCACCATTGTAAATTCAAATACAAGAACTAATGACCAACATCCGCTAAAACCACCCACTCTTCAAAATTATTAACGAGTCATTTATCGATCTCCCAACACCAACAAGTATTTCAGCATGATGAAACTTTGGCTCACTACTAGGTATTTGCCTCACCATCCAGATCCTCACAGGCTTATTCCTAGCCATACACTACACATCATATACACTCACTGTCTCCTCATCCGTCACCCACATCTGCCGAGATGTAAACTACGGATGACTTATCCACTACTAACATGCTAATGGAGCATCCCTAATTTCCATATGCCTATATATCCATGTAGGCCGAAGACTGTATTATGGATCTTATATATTTATAGAAATCTGAAACATTGGAATCATCTTACTCTTAACAGTCATAGCTACAGCATTTATAGGCTACGTTCCCCCTTGGGGACAAATATCATTCTGAGGGGCCACCGTAATTACTGACCTTTTATCAGCCATCCCATATACTGGAACTCACCTCGTAGAATGAATTTGAGGGGGCTTTTCAGTTGACAAAGCCACCCTGACACGATTCATTGCTTTCCACTTTATCCTACCATTTATCGTAGCAGCCTTCGTAGTGGTCCACCTGCTATTCCTACACGAAACAGGATCTAACAACCCAACAGACATCTCATCAAACATAGATGCAAACCCATTTCACCCATACTACACCATCAAAGACATCCTAGACCTATTCTTCACAATTCTCTTTCTAATACCCTAGTACTATTCTCCCCAGACCTCCTGGGGGACCAAGATAACTACACCTCAGCAAACCTCCTGAGCAGATCCCCTCACATCAAGCCAGAATGGTACTTCTTATTCACTTATGCAATCCTACGATCAATTGCCAACAAACTAGGAAGGGTACTAGCCTTACTCTCCTCCATTCTGGTCCTAGCAATCATCCCCATGTTCCATACAGCAAAACAACACAGGCTAATATTTCGACCTATTAGTCAATGCCTCTTCTGAATACTAGTTGCCAATTTACTTGTTCTAACATGAATTAGAGGCCAACCAGTTGAGCACCCATTTATTATCATCGGCAATTAGCATCAATCTTATACTTCACTATTATCCTTGTTCTAATACCTTTAGCTGGACTCATCAAGAACAAACTTATAAAATGAAGACAGCCCTAGTAGTGTAATTATTACCATGGTTTTGTAAACCATAAATGAAACAAATTGCTTCCTAAGACACTCAAGGAAGAAACATCTCACCACTCCACCATCAACTCCCAAAGCTGATATTCTATTTAAACTACTCCTTGCAAACAATACCTATGGTACAAAATCACCACCTAACAACACCCCTTGCACAATTATATTCTGTGTATAATCGTGCATAAAATTACTTACCCCATGCATATCATGGTATACTGTACATTAATAATCTTACATAGCACATCCTATGTATAATCGTCCATACACCTATTTACCCCATGCATATCATAGTGTACTATACATTAATAATCTTACATATTACAACCTATGCATAATCATACATACATTTATCAACCCCATGCATATCGTATAAGGCATTGTGTCAGTAAAATGTCGTGTATGAATGACCTCCAACCAGGGTCCCTTGCTCACCAACTCCTGAGAAACCAGCAATCCGCCAAGGTCGTGTCCCTCTCCTCTCTTCAGGCACATAACTCGTGGGAGTTTCTAAACTGAAACTATATCTGGCATCTGGTTCTTTCTTCAGGGCCATCTCACCTAGAACCGAACATTCTTTCCCCTTAAATAACACATCTCGATGTACTTATGACAAAACTAACCGTGATCTTGCATCCCTGTGCTGACATATATTTGGTATTTTTTATTTTGGGGGTGGTGGTAATTGCACCGACTCACCTATGGCCTCAAACAGGCCTTGATGCAGTCAATTAACTTGTAGCTGGACTTCTAATTGAACGTTAATCCATCAGCATCACCAACCATAAGGTGTTATTCAGTCAATGCTCACAGGACATAGCTGTTCTACACGCCTGCACATATGCATACGCATACACGGGTGTATTGTATACTAGTTTTTATTGCCAAACCCCCGCTACCCTCCCTTGCATAAACCACCACTCCCAATGCCACTTTTAAAGTCCTACCGAACGCCAAAATAGGACAATGACATCAAGAAGAACAGTTCAGCATTACCAAATAACCCTAAAACTTACTAAACCGACATCACCAATGTATTATAAATTGTATCACTGATTTTTTAGTAAAATTTTTCACTAGAACTTGAGATGAAAATACCATAAATTATTATATTACTGATTTTTTAAATAAAAATTTTCACTAGAAATTGAGATGAAAATACTGTAAATTATTATATTACTGATCTTTTTAAATAAAAATTTTCACTAGAAATTGAGACAAAAATACCGTAAATTATTACCACACCAACCCTCACCAAAAACCCATTACAACGTCCATGTAGCTTAAAACTAAAGCAAGGCACTGAAAATGCCTAAATGAGCCTAAATGACTCCATAGACACACAGGCCTGGTCCTGGCCTTACTATTAATTCACAGCAAAATTACACATGGAAGTATCAGTGCCCCAGTGACAATACCCTCTAGCTCATTACTAGACCAAAAGGAGGGAGCATCAAGCACACTAATCACACTAGTAGCTCATAACGCTTTGCTCAACCACACCTCCACGGGACACAGCAGTGATAAAAATTAAGCAATAAGCAAAAGCGCAACTAAGTTATGCTGTCATACAGGGTTGGTAAATCTCGTGCCAGCAACCGCGGTCATAAGATTAACCCAAATTAATAGTCCCCGCCTTAAAGCGTGCTTAGGGTATTATCCCTAATAAAGTTAAATTTTTACTATGCTGTAAAAAGCCCCAGTCAAAATAAAAATACTCCACGAAAGTGACTTTAACAAATCCGAATACACAATAGCCAGGACTCAAACTGGGATTAGATACCCCATTATGCCTGGCCCTAAACCAAAACAACTCACAAACAAAATTGTTTGCCAGAATACTACTAGCAAGAGCTTAAAACTCAAAGGATTTGGCGGTGCTTTACATCCTTCTAGAGGACCCTGTTTTATAATCAATAAACCCTGTTACACCTAACCACCCCTTGCTAATACAGCCTATATACCGCCATCTTTAGCAGACCCTAACAAGGAACCAAAGTGAGTACAATAATATACACAAAAATGTTAAGTCAAGGTGTAGCCTATAAGGTGGGAAGCAAAGGGCTACATTTTCTAAAACTAGAACATCCACGATAACCTTAATGAAACATCCTTAAGCATAAGGCAGATTTAGTAGTAAACTAAGAATAGAGAGCTTAGCTATATTAAGCCATAAAGCACACACACACCGCCCGTCACCCTCTTCAATTATTCAAATCCACAGTAAACACCCAACTTATTTAACTACAAAATGAGAAGAGATAAGTCATAACAAGGTAAACATACTGGAGAGTGTGTTTGGATAACCAAAGTGTAGCTTAAACAAAGCATCCGGCTTACACCCTGAAGATATCAGATACACTGACCACTTTGAACCAGACCTAGCCCCAAAACTACTGAACACAACTACCATACAACAATCAAATGAAATATTTACCTAACATTTAAAGTATAGGAAATAGAAATTCTTTCACTGACACCATAGAAAAAGTACCGCAAGGGAAAGATGAAAGACCATTTCATAGTACAAAACAGCAAAGACTAACACTTCTACCTTTTGCATCATGAGTTAATCAGAACACCCTTGGCAAAGAGCACTTCAGTCAAGCACCCTGAAACCAGACGAATTACTTATGGGGAGTAAACAGAACTAACTCGTCTATGTTGCAAAATAGTGAGAAGATCCATAAGTAGAGGTGAAAAACCAACCGAGCCTGGTGATAGCTGGTTGTCCAGAACAGACTTAAAATTTACCCCAAGAACCCACAAACCAATCCTACTGTAAATTTTAAATGTAATCAATAGAGGTACAACTCTATTGAAACAAGGACTAAGCCTAAACCGGAGAGTAAGCTACAATCATCCTCCATTTTTGGCCTAAAAGCAGCCACCAATAAAGACAGCATTAAAGCTCAAAAAATAACATCAGCCTAAATCCCATAAACCACTAAGCCATCTCCCAATACCTAACACAGGACCAATCTATTACTAAATAGAAGAGATAATGTTAGCATCAGTAACAAGAATATTTTCTCCAAGCATAAGCTTACATCAGAACGGATACCCCACTGACAATTAACAGCAAGGCAACTACAACCCACTCAATAATTACATTCCACATCTACTGTTAACCCAACACAGGCATGCACACCGGAAAGATCTAAAAAAATAGAAGGAACTCGGCAAACACGAATCTCATCTGTTTATCAAAAATATCACCTCTAGCATTACAATTATTAGAGGCACTGCCTGCCCAGTGACATATGTTCAACAACCGTGGTACCCTGACCATGCAAAGGTGGCATAATCACTTGTTTTCTAATTAAGGACCCGTATGAATGGCCAAATGAAGATTCAACTGTCTCCTATTTCCAATCAGTGAAATTGACCTTCCCATGAAGAGGCGGGAATAAACATATAAGACGAGAAAACCCTGCGGAGCTTAATCAGCTCAACAACAACCACCTAAAATCCAACAGGAATAAGTACATATGACATGAGCTGCCAATTTTGGTTGGGGTGAGCTCGGAGCAAAGCAAACCCTCTGAATGATAAGCACCAAGATCTACAAGTCAAAGTCCACTATATCATTTATTGACCCAAAACATTGACCAACGGAACCAGTTACCCCAGGGATTACAGCGCAATCCTATTATAGAGCCCATACTGACAATAGGGTTTATGACCTCCATGTTGGATCAGAACACCCAAATGGTGCAGCTACTATTAAAGGTTCATTTGTTCAATAATTAAAGTCCTACTTGACCTGAGTTCAGACCGGAGCAATCCAGGTCGGTTTCTATCGATAACTGATTTCTCCCAGTTCGAAAGGACAAGAGAAATAAGGCCAACTTTGCACATGTGCCTTAAATCCTAATAGACGAAGTTAATCTAAATCTAGACTACCCACACCAAATATGCTCTAAACCAGGCCTTTGTTAAGATGGCAGAGACAGGTAATTGCGTAAGACTTAAACCTTTATAACCAGAGGTTCAACTCCTTTTCTTAACATTATGTTCCGAATAAATATTCTATGTTTAATCATCCCTTTCCTCCTAGCAATAGCCTGCCTAACACTAGTTGAATGACAAATCCTAGGCTACATGCAACTATGCAAAAGCCCAAACATTGAAGGACCATACGGCCTACTCCAACCAATTGCTGACGCAATCAAGCTATTCATCAAAGAACCCCTTCGACCATTAACATCATCAAAACCTATATTCATCTTAGCCCCCACACTAGCCTTTTCCCTGGCCCTATCCCTATGAATCCCAATACCCATACACACCCACTTATCAACCTAAACCTGGGCGTACTATTCATCCTAACTCTCTCTAGCCTAGCAGTATACTCCATCCTATGATCTGGGTGAGCCTCCAACTCAAAATATGCCCTAATTGGAGCCCTAGGGGCAGTAGCACAAACAATCTCCTATGAAGTAACCATAGCCATTATCCTATTATCAATCATAATAATAAATGGCTCATTCACACTATCTGCCTTAACCACAACTCAAGAACACCTATGACTAATCTTCCCACTAAGGCCCCTGGCAATAATATGATTTATCTCAACATTAGCAGAAACAAATCGAGCCCCATTCGACCTTACTGA